>APFE030103315.1:51083-91144 GCA_000404065.3 Pinus taeda | reverse complement strand
AAAGAGGTACTTGCCAGAAATGGTGGGGGAAAAATGAGAAGAATGAGCCTATTTGATATCCTTTTGTCTAAGAAATAAAACCTTACTACCACTCTTGAACACGACACTTATTCATTCACCTGGTTGGGAAATCCCTTGTCTCACAGTTGACCAAGATCATTTGACATCTTTAGCCGGGTTATGGGAGTCGACTTTGAGTCATTCGTCGCCAAACCATCTGTTGTGTCGTTATGTGTTCAAGAGGTCTGGAACAAAACATTCAACCGCAAAATGCCTATCATTCATTGTGTCATCATTGAGTCAGTCCTTACAGCTATATTTCTTCAACTTGAACTATGATTTCGCGTTGTAGGCTTGCCTGCGACGAGTCGCTTTCTATCGACATAAGCACATTATCTAGAAAGTTGACTTAGGAATCGTCAGTACCCTGGAGTCTGCATGCATCAATGGCAGGTTTCTCGCCTTCGACGTCAGTTTTCATCATTGACTTGCGATCGAAGGATTCCATGAAATCTTCGACATCGACTCATTCATTCACATCTCATGGATTGTGCTGGGTACTTTGAGAACCATTGACATTACTGGTGGTCTCTCTCACGCTTTTTAACAGTTTACATCATTGACTGGTAATCAAGTGGTTTCTACCATGTTCGACATCGACTCATTCATTCACATGGCTAGAATCGTACCAATTCGGGGAACAGAAATGAAGACCCTGGATCTAGTTTCCACCATCCAGGCTGCGAGGAGTTTTGTATTCATTATGTTGTAGACTAATCATAAACAGATGGCTGCGTCCATACTGTGTCTACACGAGTCTATGATTATGATGTATTATGAAATCAATCTTGTATCAGAATAGTTAGTCTGATAGTTAAAGTTTTTGATCTGAGTATGGGAATGCCTACCTCAGCAATGATATGATCTTATACATGTATTTTGTGTTGAAAATTGCAGGTTCTGACCAGGCTCTCCACAAGATGATCCTCGAAATGATAAAGTACTTCACCCTTCCTATATGATATAAAACCCTTATCTATTACAGGCTTCGTACTTTAGGGGGCAATCTGTTACACTAAAATTTGTCACCATGACTATTTGCAGTTAATATGGCTCCATCAATAGTCATATTATCCTCCTTGTCAAGCCTAATACCTTTGCTCTTCATGTAAAACTCGAGAAAGAGAGAAAGTCACTAAAAAAACATGTTTATCTCTGGGTACGTAGGTTCTCTCTACCTTGCCTGCGTGTACGCATCCCAAACTCATTGTACCTGCGTACTTGTACGTTCTGTAAGCCAAAGGATGGGTGTGTACCCCTGTAAAGGTCAAAAGGCGCGAGTTTCATCTTAAAAAAGTTACTTGTGGTCACTTCTAGAGCCTTCTAGAAGAGTGTTTGACGTGTATTGAGCGCCTCCAGATGGTTCATGCATCCCTATGATAGAGGAACTTATCCCATCAAGAGAGGAGCTACCCCATCCAAAAGAGGGAGTATCCCATTGATGTTGGAACTGAATAACTTCCTCTAGAACACTATAAATACAGGCCTTGGGCCAGAGGAGGGGAGGTTGAAAGCTGAACATTCCAAATGGTAGATGCTGCTGGAATAGGACTTCCATTGTAAACTTGTGAGGAGAGATTACCATCCTTTCTTGTTTCATATTGGAAGTGGGTGAGCTTGTCAAAGTAGAGGAAAACTCTTGCTGGACCCTGGGAGGAACTTGCACAACACCAAGGCTCAGGTTGTAATGGTTTCTTTTTTGTTTCCCTAATACAAATAAGTCCATTCTTCTCAATGATTTGTTGTTAATGAATTGTTTCATATACTCCTTGGTCTATATGTTGAATATGCTTTGTTTTATGGAATATTCAGGTGTTATGTAATCGTTTGATTGTTAGTGTATGCAGGTTTCAAAGTGAAGGAGGAGCTCATCTGGATCAGCAAGGCTGGACTGCTACAAGAAGCGTTGGACCTAAGGTAAGATCGGAAAATACTTGGATTCTTATAGAATAATGTATGTTTAGAGAAGGATTGCTCTTGTTTGGTTTGTTTGTCACTAGAGAGTCTTAGACTCCTAGGGAGGTTAGGTTTGTCCGCAAAAATAACTCTTTCCGCATGACAGGGCTAGTAGGTTTACATGGATTTATTGTATGATTATGGCTTACACTTCTCTATATAGTAAGAGCCAACACATTTTCATGCATATGTTGTTATTGTAGTTGGACTGTTCCAGTTGCCTTCATGATATATGTTGTTTAACTTATGTATTTGTTTATGAACTTATTTGTATGCAATTATATGAATCTTGTTGTTAATGTGTTGTATATGTTGTTAATTTTGTCCCGTCCGTGTCGAATGCTCTGCCGGACACCAGACAAATCCTTCACATGAACCTTGTTGTAACAACTATTGCACTCGTCTGAGACTGATCCATGAGTGTTGTGTGCGTTATCTTATCTTATATGTTGTGACTTTCGCGTTTGAGTGGATTGCTCCACTGAAATCTATGCATGTCCTTTTGTGTTGTGTGTTCCTAGCTGAGTTGGGATTGATCCCTTTCAACCTGGAATTCACCTTCACCCTCATCTCCCCTTTATGTGTTAGAACCTCTCATACACCTTCTTTGAATCACCACATCAGTCACACCCTTTCTACTGACAGAGTTATTTTACTCACCTCTATGCGACATCGCAGTCAAGGTATTACCTTATGACCCACTGCTGGGACTCCTACACCAAATAGTCCAAGGACTAATTGGGACTTCTTACTGCGGAGATCCCCTTGACATGTTGGCGGGTCCATCACCATCAACATTTCTGGTGCTAGAAGGAGGGCTTGATGACAAGCTATGTTATCTCATCTAGTTTTGAACCTTTGCATATCTTTCATGGAGTCTTGAACTCTTCTTCCCTCGAGGTGTTTTTTGAATCATGAAGATTTCTCCATCTCGAGGAATCTTTTGGATCTCTTTTCTACTCACACGTATGATGGTGAAGGCAAAGTGGCCTAGCCTAAGAATTTGAATAACTTTCTTTCCATGATTCATGAGGAAGATGAGTTTTCTGACGAACAGGCTAGTTTGTTGCTTGCATACAAACTTCGTGAATCTCCACTTCGTTGGGTGCTCATCCTACCAGCTGACACTATGCCCTCATTTGAGCACTTATGTGATCTTATTGAAGATTCATTCTATCATTTTGATCCAAACCATGTTGACCAGAAACTGTTACAACAATGGAGGGCTTCACATGAATTTGTTATTGATTTTTGACAATGCTTCCATGATGTGCAGTTTCAAGCTTTGAGGAGCGAGATGAAATTTTCTTATCTTTGGGACTAGTTTGAGTGCTGCCTTAAGAAATCTTCCCGTCCCAAGAGAAATTTTTAGATCAAGCCTCACTCAACATTCCTCATTGATAGAGCTGTGCAATATCTTGTGGAATCCGACACTGTCTCATTGACTATCTGCCCTCCTCTTATTCAACTTCTCCACCACTGCCCAGTGATGTTGAGGATCATGCTCACACACCTGTTCATCCTTCACACCCTCCTAACATCACTTTATTCAATTTTTCACATAGATTTCTTTGTGAGTCCTTCGAGTCCTCATATGCATTCTTTTCTACGACCTCCGTCTTCGCACCCGAGTGTTCCTCTGGATGATGTTGTCCTGTGTTCATCCATTTCGGACTCTTCACTTGTGAATGAGGAACAACCCACTAATGGAGTTGGTGTTGCACAACCAACATGCGCTATCATTCATGAAGAGTATGAGTGGGAGCTTGAGCATAAAAACTCGGCCAAGGATGACTCCCTTCCATCTGAGCCCCCTCCATTCTTTCCTAATATCGTTGGTGAACCTGCCATCCATGATTTCGCATGTGTGTCTTCATCCACAGATGCACCCATTGTTGACCTTTCGCAGGACACACCATATGTTATCCCATCATCCAACATTCGAAATCCACTTGATATTTCATTTTCTTATTCTGTAAACACAGAGAGTGAACGTCCTTCTTCCTCATCTGCCCCTCTGTGTGATTCATCAAACTATGAGGATGTCGACCAACATCCTGAATTTTCTAATCTTGGTTGTCACAATCTCTTCACCTCATCATCCGATCATGATGTTGATTCACTCATTGTTAATCCATCTAAGCCACTAGTATATGAAGATCCATCTTTCAACGAAGTTGAAACCCCACAGACTATCGAGGCACTTCTGCTCGAGATGATGGCTATGTCAGGCTCTCACTGTCCTGAGGTTGATTTCGCTTCCAACCAGGAAATTGTACAAACACTCAAGGCTCCTCATCACTCATCTGTATGCACTCAAGATCAATCAAACACTCAAATTTTACTTCCTTCACTCGAAGTACACGATCCCATTGCTCATGCAATAGAGGATCACATTGCAAGCACTCATGCGTGACACAAGCTATCTTTGTTTCTTTCATTTGCTTGCATGCCACAGTCACGAGTGTGCTTATGCTTCAAAGTTGCACATAGTGTCACACAACACCATGATAAGTCTGCAGACTGCTTGTCATGCACATGCAATCACTTATGTCTCGTGGGCACCTTGAATCAGGAACTGTGGTTGTCTTCATTGTTATATATTTCTTGCTTGTTGGTTCACACAACTGGGTTGCTCATGGACCAAGCCTTCACCAGCATGGGTCTACCAATGCGTCGGTGACTACTTTGGAAGTATCATTTCACATGATCAGGCCCATGTACTGTTAGTGTAGGAGTAGGAGTAGTGTTTTCTTTCAATTGTTTTCTTGCATGCTTGTTTTCTTATGTGCTTTTTTTGCTTGTTTGTTTGTCTTCTTGTTGTTTACTTGCTTTGCTTTCACTTTTTCTTCTACTATTGCTTTGATTTGTTGATTGTTAGTTCGTTCAATTATTTCATTCATAAGTTAGTTTTGCATGAAACCATGTATGACTCTTGAAGCGAGTTGGGTAAAGTACAAGAGGGCTTGTACAACTAAAACTAGTTGGTTATCTGTTAGCTTACCTCTATATGATGAGCTTGTTACTTTTATTCCATGATACGTCAAAGGAAAATACGTACTATTCGAAGTGAACCTTGGTATAAACACAATGCTTGTGCACTAACTAGTGTCACCTTCTCTAGTTGATTGTTTTTGGGTTAACCCTTGTCAGCTCAGTCAAGTAGAGTGAGGTAAGGGGGAAAACCTTAACATGTACGTCAAAGATACAATAAACTACTTCTCTACTAGAGCAACCTCTTATGCTCTCAATAATTCGGGATCCCTCTTCCACTCTGAAATGAATAAGTGCTATGCACAGTGGAAAATGAAAAAATGAAAAGTCAAAAATTCGAAATGAAAATGAATAAGGCGAAATAATATAAAGGCTTCCTGTGCAAGGATGTGATGCAAGTAACTCTAACAGGGTACTAACCAGGCTTGCTGGCAATGGAGCCATGCTTATGTTCCTATGTGACTCCATCGGGGTACTGTCTAGGCCTACTGGCAGTGGAGAAACACCAGAGATGAGACTAAGACTCTGATGACTATACTGCTTATGCACCTATATACCCCTCAACCCCAATCGAAACAAATGTGTTGCCTTGGATTGGAATGTGTGTTAATCGACCAAGGTTTTGGTAGATGGTACATCTTACAATAAAGTTAGTGTGAAACCAAGATGAGCTGAAAATTGAACAATACTTCAGGAGGTGTTAGAATTTCTTTTCATGAAAAAGGTCCATTCAGAGAGTTGTAGTTCTACCAGTGTGTCACCAAGTGTTGTAGCAGCTACAACCACCCTCAGAAAATTTTCATTAGCCTCATTTTGGAGCCTCCCTTCCAACCTTCACAGAAGCTTGCCTTGCCTCATCAAGTTCACAAAATTCAGTGTCTTTCTTGCACAAAGGCATCCTATTGGTCATAGCTTGATCCATTTTGCTCATAGGTTGTTCACCCAGACCTGGTCTAGCTGCAGGTTGAGTAGCTTCCCTTGAAAATTACACATTTTCGGAGGGCAACTATCCTTCCCTCCAGAAATTGCACAATCCTCTCTGGTAGCCTGTTGGGCTTCCAGATTGTGCAATCCTGCTAGTCAACACTCTCAGCAGGAATTGCGTAAGTTTCCCCAGTAAGGTTGCTCAGCCTAGAAATAGCTCAAATCTCCTGGGTAGTTATCCCAACTCCCAGCCAGAAATGCGCATTTCCTTCAAGCAGTTAAACAACCTCTTGTGTGTGTAGCTGAGTTGACCGATTCCCTCTGGGACCAAGAAAAGAATACTTGCATGCATAGGCTACTTCTCCTAAGGCAGCATGAAAAGGCATCCCTTGTCTCAGGGATCTATGTTTAGTAGTTGGAGGTTACATGCAAGGAGTAATTCAAAAACCTCTCACCATGTGTCACTTCCCCTAGATTTGTGGCATGCGTGTCACAACCTCGATGTTATCAAAACTTATCAACCAAACACTGCAGAGCTCATTCCTCAAATCAACCTTGTAGTTCTAACATCCCACATCACATCTAGGAGTAGTCAGCAGATTCAACTTAGTTGTTTTGGGGTAAGCCCGCTTCCCATGCCTTGTGCTACATTTCTGTCGCTTTTTGTGTTTTTTCTTGTTTGAGTATTGTTTGCTTGATTTCTTTGAGCGCTGTCTTCCATTTACATGTATTCTAGCTTGTCCTAGATCTTTTTTAGTTTTAATTGCTATTTCACTATTGTTGCATGCATGAAACTATTTTGCATGGATGTTCACCCAACTGACAAACTGCCTCACCCACATTCATGTTGATCTGTCTACTGAATCTTTCATTCATGTTTTTCATGCTCTGTTGATCACTTCTATTATCAATTAGTGTCGCCATGCATTCATTGCCTTATTTTCTTTTAGTTTCCCATCGGCGAGTCAAGCAAACCTTGGCCCAGACTCTGCTGCCACCAAGGTTGCATTACAAAATCTAGGGAAGGAAGGATCACCTTCCTCTATAGAAATGTGCATTCTTTCCCAACACTAGCCTCCAGGATAGTTTTGTGCATTTTTGTAGGACAGTGGTTGCTTGGCCCAAGAAATTGCATAAATCTGTCCTTGGACCAGTAGTCCTTCCTAGCAGGAATTGCGCATTACACAATCCCAGAAGTCAACAGCCAGATTGGATTGTGCATTGCATAGTTCCAGAAGTCAATCAATCTCCCAATAGCCCAAACTATGCCTTGTGTAGTCTTGGAAATCAGTCTTCCGACCTCCCGACCAAAATTGTGCAACCTTCATGATCATTCACCCAAGTATGTTGCAAGTCAATTCTCATGTTCATTTTGGTTTTCGACTGACATATTGCTTGCCATGAGTATTTCCATGTCTTTAGGTATTGCAGGTGTTCATCTGCCTCTTAGTAGTATAGGTACAATGGTTTTGAGGAGAGAAGAGATGAAGACACTGTTCAGAGCACACTTGGGGATGCAATTGATCAAGTGTCTATGGACTTGACTATCCACGAAGACATCAAGTTGTTCGTAGAGAAGGAAATCAAGACATGACAGCAACAACATCACAACGAGCAACATCATGAATAGTATTTGAAGACATCATACCAAATGCAACGAATGCAAGAGGAGGGTTGTTGACAACATGGAGGCAGAACAAGGTTGCAAGCTCAAGCATATCCATTGATGATGAAAGCAACTTTGGAGACTCCGGCTATGAGGTGACAGAGCGACATGCAGACCATGTGAAGACAGAGAATGGAACAAAGAAGGAGTTGCATGTACTGAAGCAGCAACTCTGGAAGAATATGAAGTTGCATAAACAGACAAATGAGTTGCAGTAGGAACAGGAACAGTAGTGAGCGCAACATTCACTCACGGATGAAATTGCACTAGTACAAGTTAAATATTCATCCTAGCAGCTGACACAGAGTAGACATGGTGAGCATTTTTTTTGATCACATGCAAAGGATTCTACATCATACATATTATTGCGTGCACGCATGTAATCCAACCCATTCAACACACTCACCAAGGCGAAGACAAGAAGCAAATCCAACTGGAGGTGAACATGTACTTCAGCATGTTGATGTGCATGATCACCAGCACATGCTTGAAAATCAACATGGACATTATGCATCAGTATGTTTCTGGTTCAGCTACACCCAAGAAGACCATGTGCATGTTAGCAGACGAGTTGGATGAAGGAGTCGAACCAATGCACTGGTTGCAACAGAGGCAAGAGTTTGCTTCAGCAAGATGTCACCATGAGGTGCGTGCACACCCTCACGGATTACCAAGCTTGGCATCAACTCACCACCTTCACCCTCACAAGCATGTCAAAGATTTGGTCTCATCACAATAGACTGAGTGTTATTGATGTCTTCCAAGGCTTGCTCAAGCCATGTTGCCTCACATGAGTACATGTGCATTGTAACATTGAGTCATGTCAAGTGTAAGTCAAGTGTCAATAGTTGGAAGTAACAATCATAGATTAGATGAAGAGTGACGAGGGTAGTTAAACTTTCAGAAAGTGTAATTTCAAAGGTCACCCCACCCTTTGCTATAAATAGTCACTCATTACTCATTATATATGATTTTGGTCAGCCAAGCTTCTACTAAGACTATCTTGAAGAAGGCTTGGATAGTATTGTAACGCGCCTTAGCTTCTCCACTCCATGGAGCTAGTACATGTCTTTGGAGGAGCAGGTGGTTGTGGATGTAACATTCCACTGTTGGGGCTAGAAAGTTTACATGGATGTATTGTATGATTGTGACTTACACTTCTTTATATAATAAGAGCCAACACATTTTCATGCATATGTTGTTATTATAATTGGACTGTTCTGGTTGCCTTAATGATATATGTTTTTTAACTTACATATTTGTGTACGAACTGATTTGTATGCAATTATATGAATCTTTTTGTTAATTTGTTGTATATTTTGTTAAGGTTGTCTTGTCTATGTCAACTGCTTTGCCGGACACTTGTTGATTTGGGGTAGCATCGGATGTGCTCTAGCCACGAAAATTGGTGGAGAGGCTAAGGCACATGAGATCTCCAATACCTAGAAATGGTTTAGGCAAACTCTAAATAGTTTGGGAGATATTAAAATAATTAATATTTTTAATGGAGTCCCTAAGTCTAAACTTAGGGAAAATAAAACATTAATGTGAATTAATATAAAATTGTGTTAGAATGGTCCAAAAGTCATGGATCAAGCCAGATCTAATATTAGCCATTGATTAAGAACTTAATCTCAGCCATTGAATTGTCAACGAGAAAAGTATAAGAGGAGGCTTGAGGGTCACTTGGATAACACACAAAGAGATCAAGATTTTGACTTTCTGGGGCTGGGTTTGCTGAGAAAGTTGAGACAGTGATTAGAATTGTAGCCGAGGGGTAGTGAATATAGAATTAGAGAGGCATAGATAGCACCAGGAGGATCATCACAGTGGTCAGAGAGAGGGATGCAAAAGCAACCGAGGGTTCATGCAAAGCTAGCCAGGGCTCACACAGAGCTAGCCAGGGCTCACACAGAGCCAGCCAGGGCTCACGCATAGCCATCCAAGAGCTATGTAGTGGCTTAGAGGGCCAGTGTGGGTGATGAAGAGGGTCAGAGGGCTGATGCAGTGCCTCCAAAGGCTAAGGCATGCCAAGCCAGAGTGACGATGGACTAACGTTGGGCCAGAGAGAGGCTAACGCTAGGGTTTCGTGGGGAAGATTAGAGCTGTGAATATGTCGGAGTGTTTATCCAAGGTTTCAACTAGAATATCTGCTTTTAAGTAGAGAGGTACTACCACCGAGATTTTTCTCTATTGGGTGAGCCAGATTTGGCACCCAGATTGTATTCTAAAACTACTTAATAAATCAAACCCTCAGATAGTTGCACCAGTTTTCCCACATTGGTTTTTTTCTAGGGACATTAGTCCTAAAACAACGGTTTCACTTGTGTGCTTCTTTCTATTTCCTTCACTTGATGATTATAATGAGTTGAGCATTACTTGTATTTATTTCCAGTATTTACATGGTAAATAACTTATTAATTAATAGGACAAGTAGATAGGAATAAATAAGAAATTACATGAAGGGTTTCTAATGAGTTAGACTTAGAAATTCCAATAACACCAAATAGATCCTTCACATGAACCTTACTATAAAAACCATCACACTCCTCTCAGATTGATCTGTGAGTGCTCTACGCGTTATCTTACCTTGTATGTTGTGACTGCCGCACCCGAGTGGACTGCTCCGCCAGAAGTTGTGCATGTCCTTTTGTGTTGTGTGTTCTTACCCGGGTTGGGACTGATCCCTTTCAACCTGGAACTCACCTTCACCCTCATCTCCCCTTTATGTGTTAGAACCTCTCATACACCTTCTTTGACTCACTACATAAGTCACACCCTTGATACTGACAAAGTTATTTTACTTTCCTCTGTGCAACATCGTGGTCAAAGCATTACCTTACAACCCACTACTGGGACTCCTACACCAAACAGTCTAAGGTATAATTGGAAATTATTTTCGGGGAGATCCCCTTCACATGTTGGTGGGTCCAACACTGTCAATAGGTTTAGACACCACTAGGCCCCTCGTTACCTTCTTCTAGGGGGTGTCCTTTATAGACAAGGCATTGAAACTATCCTTCATTGGTGTCTCACCCACGAACAAGCTGAGAAGGCCTTAACTTATTTTCAAAGTGGGGCTTGCAGTGACCAACTCATAGGGATGACCACTGCTCATAAAATCCTCTGTGTTGATTACTTCTAGCACAACCTTTTCCATGATTGCATATAGGCAATCAAAATATGTGAGCGATGCCAATGATATGCTCATAAGGCGAGCCCCACCCGCTCCCTTGCATTTTTCATCATTTCCAACCCCTTCTCCAAATGGGACATAGAATTCATGACCTATAACTCCCCATCATCTGATAACCAAAAGTACATTTTAGTTTTCATTAACTATTTCACTATATGGGCATAAGCAATGCCCACATATAATAACATCGCAGAAACCGCTGCACAATTTTTCTTTAACCATGTAATCACACGGTTCGATGTTCCCAAGGAGTTGGTTTTTGACCATGGTAAACATTTCAGGAACGAAATATTTCAGGATTTATCCCAACATCTTGGTTTTTCTCATGAGTTCGCCTTTCCATACTACCCTCAATCCAACGGTCATGTAGAAGTTGTCAACAAAGTCCTCAAAACAATGTTGTAGCGTATGATGAATAATAACAAAACCAATTCACAACACATGGTGTGTTCAACCTTGTGGGAGAACTGCACAATAGTCAAATAATCTACAAGGTTCACACCATTTCAATTAGTATATGGGGTTGAAGCTATACTCCCCATTTAGTGTGAGATCCTAACCTTGGACTCAGCCATCGAAGCTCTCACTGACACAAAACCTTTGGAACAAAGGTTGGTACAACTGGAGCTTGTTGATGAAATTCGATGAGAATCTCTCCAGAATAAAAAAGCACTTAAAATTAGGGTCAAAGCATCAGTTTATTTCAACATCACCCCTCAGACATTTTGAAGGTGCATTAGTTCTCCATTATGATGTTTCCCAATAGGGTGTAGGGCCTTGGAAGCTTGAGACATTATCGAAGGGTCCATACATTATCAAACATTTCCTCCTCAAGGGGGCATATGTCTTATTATAGCACGATGGGACTTACCTAAAAAATCTCATCAATGGACTCTACCTCAAAAACATTCACCCATAAAGATGCTCAAGTAGCCCTAGAATGTACATGTATGAACCATGACTTATTTTTATCATACCTCATCATGGACCCACTCTAAAAATCAGTCTCTCATCATATGTCACAAATGGATCATCCATTAGTTTATCATTATAGATTTGCTGATGGTGCTTCTCGATAGTCATAAAACCTCGCTATCATAGTGTCAGACATATACTCTCTTGAGTTGAGACCCTGTCTCCTCAATGGAATTTGTATCAGGTTAGACACCAATAATCAAGTTGAATACAACACCACCATATGTGTCTTAGCTAATTCCACCCACTTAGGTATCTATCACCTTCATGTATTCCTCGATTCCCAACTTTTTGTATCATAGTTAAACAAAACCTTTCATGTTCATGATACACACCCTTTTAAGAAGTATCTGCATGCACAAAGGTTAGCTCAAAGTTTTGATCATATCACATTTACACATATACCAAGGGATCAAATTCACACAACTGATTGCAGAGCTAATCATGTCCTAGACTCTCATGCATCACATATATATAACCATCAAGATACATAAACCATAAGCATAATATCCATCTCAAAAATGTAGAGATACATCAAATGTACAGAAGCATAAGACACATCATAAGAGTCGCCAAAAAATATCATCTCGTATATACATATAAAAAAAATATGAGTACAAAAAATAGTTGTACATCCATTAGCTCATGACTAGGTAAAATAAGTCCTCAAAAACATGGGATCATCCTCATAATGGGTGCATTCCTTGGTACATACATCATACAGTCTACATCTAGTGACAAGGCCTTATGCCCCTCTCCTGAGGTCCAATCTCCACATTAGGTGCAAAAATAGGACTGGCAGTGGCCACCGCCATTGGAAATCATCGAAGAACATGTCTTCATGCCTGATCATGTGCTATCGTCATCTCCACCACCACCTCTCCTATTCCTACCCAACCATCTTCGATCATCCCCATGGTTAAGACCTCGGCTCTTCCCTGGAAATCCTCATAGCCTTTGAGTTGTGCTGCTAAAGCTATTGACTGAGTCTCCACTACCTTGGAATGCTCCTGCAATATTTCCATCTCCCTAGAAATAGAAGAGTTGGATCCCTCCCAAGAGGGGCCACCAATCTCGAGTAGTCGGTGATGTGCCGACCTATCAAGTCCCTCATCCTCTTGAATATCTCGTCGTCGCTGAGCTACAATAGGATTACCAACCACTCTCATCCACTATGGATCATTTCCTACTAAGTAGGCAAGTGGTCTTCCATGCGGCCCCACATCTGCAAGTACAAATACATAATGTCATCATCATATAAATGACGCATCATAAAGCATACATGTCAAAAAATTGAAATGAAAAAATAAATAGTTACATACCTACTAGCCCCCAAGCATCACCAGGAGGGAGCCTCATACCTGGATCACCCATAAAGTTCACTCGACGATACGGGTACTCAAGAATCATTTGAGGGTTGGACCAAAACCAACCATCCACCTCAACATTCTAGTAATGCCCTGCTATATCCCCATTAGCCCGTGGCATCACGGGCACCCAACGTCTCATCTTGGGGTCCATAGCAGGACCCAGGGACACTGTTATAAAAGGTCATAGCATCACAACCCTCTTGTATATGATGCTACATAAGATATTGGCATAGTAAAAGGTCTAATCCTCTCTGTGCCAAAACTTTGTCAACTGGGAGACCATCCCCCTATATAAAAAATCAACCTAGTCTAGAAAATGCCCTACTTGTAGCCCTTGTAATACTATGATCTCCTTGATACCTAGTGTGGGGCCAACGAACCTTCCAAGTGCATGGTCATCACCAATGTTGCTCTCTCAATAAGATCCAGGATAGAAGACGCACTAATGCACCCATCCTCAATAGGTTTGGGCCTGTAGTGGGCCTCTACACATCTCTAAATATCAACCTACCCAACAGATAGGGGATGTAGAAAAACCTCTCCATGAGGTACTAGCCCTATCACAAAGTATACATCTACCTCCTCATTTATCAGTGAATCAGTCCCTCTGATGATGAAGATATATCGATCTATGTCCCACAACTAGATGAAAAGGAGTAAGAACCTATTATGTGACCTCAAAATGGGGTTCTGAAGGAACTTCAGTAACCCCCACCCAACTAGTGTCCTGCTAGCTCCATGGTCCTCTGTGATTTCTATCCATAAGGGCTATCAATCTCACTCTCATCAAAGCATGCCCATCATGTCATCAAGGATACCAAATTTTAAAAATCGGCCTCCTAGGCTGTAAAAAAACCATTTTTCATGCACCACGCTTTTATAGACATAACAGTTGTGTGTAACACAAATTTATTTCTCAAACAGATGCGCACTATGCACATCTACCACACCATAACCCCTGGTGATTCCATATCTAGGCTTGCACATTTGCTCGTTTAGAAGATTCACCGTTCGTGTTTCTGCCATTGATACAAACTTGTGGAGAGTGTGACCTGGGGTGGACGAGCTGTGGTGTTGCCAAAACAATGACGCCGCAACTTTTGGTTGATCAGCTGCACCATCAGTGCAGCTGTTAACCTTTTACTTACAACATCTTCATGTAAATCTCTAGGAAACACGTGGAGACTACACAATTGTAATTCAGTCACCCACGCAGTCTAAGATTATTAACCCTGAAAAGGTCATACAGGGCACCCTTATATTGCTTCCCTAGCCGAGTCTACTAAATTAACAAAGATAGGGTTTAGTGTTCAACCTGTCTATCCCCATGCACTACCCAAGTGCATAGGCTGACCATGATGGCAAGAAACAACTCTTGGATCAACTCTGGACTCCCAAAATAGTAAGTGAAAATGAGGTGGCCTTGGGCCCATGTTTCCCTATATATTTCCCTTTTCGACATCTTCTCGATCCCAGTGTAGGAGCTCAAGATCTTTTTTTTCAAAACCATCAGACATAAGGATCATAATCACATAATCTTCATCATGGTACCCTCCCTTCTATTTAAACTCAAAACTCATTTTTGGACCCACAATATGCTCAGAGTACCACTTCAAGTGCACCTTCTATTATTTTTTCAATTCATATTGTTCAGTTGCTTTCAGATTATTTATATGATAAAAAATGATTTTTTCACATGGGGTATTGGCTATTAAGTTATAGGCACATTAACAAACTTCCTACCATGCTCAACACCCCGGTGGCCAGTACAGAGTAGGTATCATTCATAACTCATCATGATAGGCTTCTCACAAAGCTTTGCATTTCCTGACATCATTTCTCTAAAATGCATCATAGGATCCATCATCTTGACCATGTTTACCACCACCTCCCCTTTCATATGGTAAAATTCCATGCCAAATGATAGAGCCTTCCCGATCATGGATCACCTCATGTTATAGACCCCCACATATTAGTGGGATCCATGAAAATATACCTAGACTCAGGAACCACTTCAGATTGCATGCCTTGAATATTAGCGTCATTATTCTTCACTCATTTCTTACCAACCCCATTCCCAGGCCACCCCTTTTATGTTGCAACGTATCAAGATTTACACACCACCGCATTCTACAGTTGGCCTACCATTCACCCACGTTATAGTAGAACATTTGCGTCACTTCATCCGCCTCATTAAACCAACACAGAGACCAACCAATGGGGCCCCCTCTCTCAGCAAAAAACAACATACCTCCATCATGATGCAGGTCACCATTTCCAAGGGGCACCCATATCCATGTCTGTACATCCAAAATACCTTCATATTCTTTTTGCAAGTGTACAAATATTTTTTAGGAAAAATATTCCCACCTATATTTTCATGTCTTTTTTTCCTAATGAAAATTTCTAGTCACCCTTGGTTGGGGCTCACACATCATCCACATTCATTTACCCTCTTCACACTAGTTGGAACATAGTTACACCTACTCTAGAAGTCCTACTGACTTCAGGGCCATCCAGGTTAGAAAAAGTGTTTTGACTTCTGTCACTTGCATTATAACTCCTACCTCGGGCCATTTATCCATATTCATTCATATCCTCAACATTCATTATAATGCCTTTTGTTAACCATGCTATTATGGTTTGTTTTCACTTTATGTTGATTCCCTGAATCAGCATGTCGGGTGGTTGAAAATTCCTTTCTATCAACTTCAACACCCATATTATAGGATTGAGTGTGATAATGGGAATCACTATTCCCCACTGATGTCATTGGGCCCTTTAACATTTGACACGAACACAAGTTTTCATGTCAAGGTGGTACCGTACTTAATGACCATTACAATTATTTCATTTATTGGAAGACCCACGTATCACTAAGCACCTCATTCAATAGTTCTTACATCATGACGCTAGGGAGCTACCAAATTTCAAAGAGCCATGCATACTTCAACACCTCACTCAAGTACTGTTTCACCTTTCTTATGCATGGGGGCACCTGATTCAGTGTATTTGTCAAGAAATTCCCTTGAGGGCATCAATAGTTATCATCATTAGCCATTAGCATGTCAACCACCACAATTTTGACTCGATAGAACCATTTCCTATCTGATTGTAATAATTCATCAATAGCCATCATAACGAGCATGGGACATGACCGCCTCATATAGACACTTTTTAATTTTTAGGTTTTCTTCAGAGAATTATAATCATTTATGCTTAGTCAAGGGGTTTCCCTACTCATATTCGTAAAAATTTATTCTCTCTCTCAATAAGTTGATAATATTCCCAATCATAATAGAAAAACAAGATGTATTTCAGCTACACATTTTGTCCTAACCTCATACATAAGGGGACAACTATTAACACCAAAAAATCATACACATGTTTGTACAATCTAGAAGATGCTTAAATTTGTCTAGCAGAATGTACAAGCGAAGATTTTCCAGCTGAATACATTATGAAGTTCACAAAATTTAATTTTTCCTAAGGTCCAAACTATATTGAATTAAAAAATTGAAGTCCGCATGACTGTTTCTTTGATAGCAATGCACCACACAATATTTCCCTTAAAATCCATGCGGTCGAGAAAATGGTCAACTCAGCAAATTCGGGACCACTTCCCTAACTTGGGAGATGATTCTATGATAGTACCTTAGTCAAGGACAATCAAATTCAAGTCACCCTGAAGATATGAAACCCTCAATGGAATCATCTTGATCTCAAATTGATTGCTAGTTAATGTTGTGCTAGTATCATTTCCAGATATAAAATTCTCTTTGCTTTGGTTTGATTATCCATAAAGAGTTTATCCATGAGCATGTGATTGTCAATTCATCTAACTTGGTGAAATTTAGTGTTTTGCATGAAGCATGAATTTAAATGGTTGAACAACAACATACAAAAACATAGCAAGTACAAATAACAAAGCTCAATAGACAAATTTTTGTTGAAGGAGTTCACCCCTCCTCGGCTAAATCTCCTTGGTCCAGCTTTATAGTGTGGGCCTTCGTATTAGCTTCAATAGTGCTAAAATTGATGTTACATGCATCCAATGCTCTTGGAACCTATTCCAATGAGTTTAAAACATTCAAATATATCATAAATAACTATTTGTTTACTCAATTTGGTTACTAGTTTCTCTCGAAATGACCTACAACACATAGTAGCCCCAAGCTTCAAAAATCTTCATGTGACGAAAAATACTTGTAGATGACCTCTTCTACCTCCGAAACCTACTCCAATGATTTCCTAGCATGCAAATTAGCCAAAATGAATATTCATCTTCGAAATTTGGCTAAGAGTTATGGCAAAACCAATTTTTCCTAGAAAGCCTCTGCTAAATCTTGAGAACTGCTAGTTAAGTCCACCAAGTTTGGTGGCAGTTCTAGATTTGGTGGCTCCTCCAAAATCTCTGCCAACTTAATCATGGATTAATTAAATGTTAAACTGATTAGTGGTGCACTAATCACACTTAGTGCTAGCCCCTAGCTCCTTCGGCAATGAATGCATGTTTAATTAGCAATTTGCGCCCTCCCTTTTCAATGAATGTGCCATTGGTGATATGGTAAAGCATGGTGGTTATGTGGGGGAGGTTTTGGGTTCCATTCCTACCCTCCCCCAAATAACATTTTATTTTAACATATATATTCACACCCCCAAACTTTGGTTAATGCGACATTTCGTTTAATTTCTGCCTTCAAACTTTGTTAAATTGAAATGTGGATTTGTATATACGTTAGGGTTTAATTAACATGTAATTAAAATATATAATATATATATTAATTATATTATAGTATATAATTTAAAAATTATATATATAACATAAATATATATATATATATAATTAAATATAAAAAATTAAATTCCACAATTATTCATTCCTTGGAAGTCATTGGCAAAATCACCTCTTCACAAACCATCTAGCAAATCTAAAGATGACACTTGTCATAGTGTCACTGGCTGAAACTAGAGAATATTCTCTGCATGCTGACTGGGCATCCAATCAATGGTAGTCAAACTTTGACTTTGATTTTTTTTTTCTACCAAACATTCATAAGCTCTAACGTTTACATATGATGTCGGTTTTTTAAACTGTTCACGGCGTTGGAATCTTGGCGACGAACTCTATTTGGTCATTCAAGTTTTAAGCAATTCTAAGCACTTTCATTTTTTAGCTAAAATACTAATCCCTGGTCATTCCTCCCCACTAGAAGCCTTTTGGAGCCCAAAAACTCTCTTGGTCACTGATTATGTTAATGAGGGGACCGTTCCCTCATCCTTCCAGTCTTTATCCATTGAAATTTTCCTAATTTCATCATTTGGATCTTTTCATAAAAAGTCAAAATTTTCATTGATTCAGACGACCATCTATTTTTGTCTTTTACATCGTCTTGCTACAATATTTCTGAATTTGTAGAACAACAATCTGATTTTGCAAAAAACATATTGTTCCTACCTAAGTCAACAATCAAAGGAAACTTGGAATCTTTCTCACCTTGCACTTTGTCTCTATGGCAATTTTAAGCTGCTTTTGCCTTGTACTTGAGTCGATTCTTGCCCAATATTCTTTACAATTGTAATGTGCCTTTTGGAAACCAGCAATGAACATTTGTGAAACCCATGCCTTCTTTGCTAAGTTGCCTTGTCCTCTTCTCTTTGACCTTTGCAACTTCTTGCACCAGCACCCTATTTTCAACACTTCTCAACACCAATGTTGGCTGCTGCAAATGTTTTTCACCTTCTTTCAAAGGCAACCTATTATCATTCTGAAACAAATCATTACAAATAGAAGCATCTTTATGAAAGGTATGATTCAAAACATCCCTTTGTTTGATCATCAACAATGTCAATTTCTAACTTGCATTCACTAGCCTCTTCATTTGCCCTGCATTAACTAAAGAAATGTTTAGTTTCTTGCAATGAGATCTCACAATATACTTCACCCCATCTTTAAGCAAATGATATTTGTGCTCATAGTGATGAAACACCGCTTTCCTATCATACAAATATGGACTTCCCAAGATAATTCCAGAAATTTCAAGTCGAAGCATGTCTAACTTGACTTCATCAACAAAATTTGCAGTAATAGCAAATCTAAAAATGTATTTCCTTGAAACCTGTAAATTGACATCCTTAACTATCCAATCCAAAGGGTATGGTTTATGACATGGTACGGTTTCAAGTTTAAGCTCTTTAACTAAGTCTTCTGAAATCAGGTTTGTTTGTGATCCACCATCAAAGAGTGCATCAATCTTGGTATGATTTGAGATTACTTTGACAGTGAACAACTCTTACATTTTGTCTTCATTTGGAGTGTTGTTGTGACTATTTGAGGAAATAGTACTTTCAACACGTTGACCTTTCAACCCCGTAGCTGTAATTTTTGTCTCATCTCCTGAATCTGACCCTAAGTCTTTTTCAATTATAGCAACAATTTTTCCCTTCTCTTTGGCTTTCAACCTATCTTGTTTTAATTTTGGATAAGGTTGCCAACAATGGTCTTCATCATGGCCAGTCTTTGAATAGTTTTTGCATGTGAGTTTTTCCTTCTCCTTTTTGATACTTGCATTCTTCTTTCCCTTCCATTTTCCTCCCTTCTCTTTTCCCTTACCCTCACTTCACCTTTCTCCTCCATGTTTTGTTTTCCCCTTTCCTCAAGATGTGTGGCTTTCACACATACTTCATATATGTTGCTTGGGTTAAACATACAGATAGTATGCTGCAAATAGGAATGTAAACCTCCAATATATTTCAAGAGTGTGTCTTGTGAATTCAAGTTTACTCCCAACAATAAATCCCTCTTCCTCAACTCCTAAGTATAATCTTGGACTGTTTGACCTTTAAGCTGCCTAAAATTCTACCAACTCAATTGCTTTTTGCACATAGGCTAAAGGATAAAACTGTCTTTTAATTGTAGAAACAACTTCAACCTAAGAAATGGATATCTGACCATGGATTTGCATTTCCTCTTGAGTCTTTGCTTCCCACCAAACTAGTGAAGCTGCTTCTAGCCTCAATGAAGCCAACTGGATCTTTATGTCATCTTCTTGAAGATTTTGGATCCTGCAGTATACCTCCAACTATCAAATCCAATTGTCCAACTTTTCTGCATTCACTTTTCCATTGTACATGGGAAGTTCGAATTTTATTTCCAATTTCAGTAATGGAGTTTTTCCTTTTGAGGTTTTGGAATATGGTCAGTGATGGTAGTGGAAGATGATGTTGTGTGAGATGGTGAAGATGATGAGGAAGATGATGAGGATGGTGGATATGGAAGTTTATTTCCACCATTCCCTTTGGAATCCCTCTTTTCATCTTTTTTGTCCTCCGAGCTTCCTTCTCCATGTGGAGGTTTAGAACTCTCGTCAACCATTTTGGTGTTCATCTCTACTTTAACCATCTCAGTAAAAGTATAGAAATCTTTCTTGAATTCTTCCTCTTCTGAAGAGGGACCTTCATGCTCTCTTTCTCCAGACATAATGGCTATGGATTCAAGCTCATAAATTTGTATTTATTGTACCTCTTCAATCACTTTATCCTCTTGTGCAATTTGTGCCTCTTCTATCTCAACTGATGGAGATGGATCTTGAGGTGATTCATGTGTTGCCTTGAGTGGTCCATTGGGTGAGGATGATGCTTTCTCTATCTTCTTCCTTCTTGTCCTAATCTCAAGACTAGCTATCAGTAGCTTCCCTTCTCCTCTCTGCAACTTCAACCTTGTAATCATAACAACAATTGCAAATATTAAACCCTTCAAGCAAATCAAGCAAGAAATCTTGTGCTCTAATACCAACTTGATATAAAATTGATTGCTACTTAATTTTTTTCTAGTATCATTTCCAAATATAAATTTCTCTTTGCTTTGGTTTGCTTATCCATAAAGATTTTATGCATGAGCATGTGATTGTCAATTCATCTAACTTGGTGAAATTTAGTGTTTGTGCATGAACTTAAAAGCATGAATTTAAGTGGTTGAACAACAACATATAAAAACACAGCAAGCACAAAGAATAGAGCTCAATACACAATTTTTTGTTGAAGGAGTTCACCCCTCCTAGGCTACATCTCCTTGGTCCAGCTTCATAGTGTGGGCGTTTATTAGCTTCAATAGTGCTAAAATTGTTGCTACATGCATCCAATGCTCTTGGAACTTACTCCAATGAGTTTAAAACATTAAAATCTATCAAAAATGACTATTTTTTTACTCAATTTGGTTACAAGATGCTCTGGGAATGGCCTCCAACACCTCATGGCCCTAGGCTTCAAAAATATTCAAGTGACCAGACCCACCTATAGATGACCTCTTCTGCCTATGAAACTTGCTCCAATGAGTTCCTTACATGCAAATTAGCTAAAAATGACAATTCATTTCAAAATTTGGCTGAGAATTGCCTTATTTATAGACAAACCAATTTTTCCTGGAAAACCTCCGCTAAATTTGGAGAACTACTAGTTAAGTCTGCCAAGTTTGGTGGCAGTTTCAGATTTGGTGGCTCCTCCAAAATCTCTGCCAACTTAATCATGGATTAATTAAATGCTAAACTGATTAGTGGCATGCTAATTGCACTTAGTGCTGGCCCCTAGCTCTTGGTTTCAGTGCTTGGTTGCACGGGGTGGGGGTTGGCTCGCAGGGCTGGCTCCCACCACCCCGTCGCTGGCAATGAATGCATGTTTAATTAGAAATTCACGCCCTCCCTTTTCAATGGATGCACCATTGGTGGTATGGTAAAGCATGGTGGTTATGTGGGGGAGGTTTTGGGTTCCATTTTAGCCCTCCCCCAAATCACATTTTATTTTAACATATATATTCACACCCCCAAACTTTGGTTAATGCGATGTTTGATTTAATTTCTTCCTTCGGACTTTGTTAAATTGAAATGTGGATTTGTATATACATTGAGGTTAATTAAAATTTAATATATATATTATATATATATATTATTATATATATTGCATCATGTGGTTCACGAGCACCCTGTCAATGAGTGATCGCTACGTCCATGAAAAAAACTGGGCGATAGCTAGGCTAAATCACCCCTCGGCCTATTGCAAACCTAACCCCAAGGTTCGGGTGGGATTCGACCCTGTGACCTCGATGGCAAGGACACGTTTTTGACCAACTGAGCAACCCTTGGGGCTTATATATATATATATATATATATATATATTATATTATATACATAATTTAAATATATAATATAACATAAAAATTATTATAATAATATACATAAAAACAATATTTAATTAAATAAAAAAAAAATCAAATTCCACAATTATTCATTCCTTGGAAGTCATTGGAAAAATCACCTCTTCAGAAGCCATCTAGAAAATTTGAAGATGACACTTGTTACAGTGTCACTAGCTGAAACTGGAGAATATTCTCTGCATGTTGACTGGTCATCTAGTCAATCCTAGTCACACTTTGACTTAAATTTTTTTTTTTTACCAAACTTTTAGAAGCTCTAAAGTTTGCATATGATGTCGGTTTTTTAAACCATTCATGGTGTTGGAATCCTGGCTACGAACTCTATCTAGTCATTCAAGTCTGAAGAAATTCTGAGCACTTCCATTTTTTAGCTAAAATACTGATCCCTGATCACATCTTGTCTTACTCATGACTCATTAACATTCATGAACCAAGAGAGGGAAGACGGATTGAAAAATTCTATATAAACAGGCGATGGGAGAACCAAAATATGAGACAATGTTATGCTAGCCAAATTACTATCAGAGCAACCCAACATTTCATTGTTGAAGCAAAGAAAATAAGAGCACTAGCATGTTGGGCACATTTCTTCTAAGAAATCCATCATCTTAGTGAGAGGAGAAGAGTCCAACATTGAGAGAGAATTCATACTTCTTTGAGAAAGAGGAGAAACTAGCAAAGAGATTGAGGAAAGGAACCTCCTTGCTAAGTATTTTTTAGCGCCATAGCTCAAAGAATAATCTTTGAGTGTTTAGTATTCATATATTGTATTCATCTTCTACTAGCAACAGTCAATAAAGGGATTTTTTTACATTATTTTGTTGACTTGTTTCCTTCATTAAGCATTGTTTGTGTATTTATCTCTTTTTTTGTTTTTATGTGCATTGTTTTCACTATTTGCAATGATTTGTTTATCTCGGTTTGTTCACTAACAACACCAACTTTGTCTGTAATCCTTTGTTGGGAGCAGGACCCCCCAAGAGTAGTTTTGGAGCTAAAAACCCATATTAAGTCAATTTTTGTAATATAATTGTAAAGACTCCACATTTTGTGGTCGCGGAGCGCAAAGGTGTTATGTGTCAAAAAGGGTCTTCCGCCCTTAGCTTTGTAAAGTAGAGTTGGTTGTAAGAAACCTACCCATGGCCCACGGACCATGGGATTGTGTAAAAAAAAGCTAAGCTCTAAGTAGTTTAGGCATGAACAGAATGGTGAATCATGTAATAGAGTGATAGTTCTGAAGAAGAAGTCTAAGTCTTGGGTCGTAATGTAGATAGAGGCTCTGCAACTGAGTGCGCATAGGCTTAGGGTAGAAGTCCGCAGCTGAGTGCGTGGATCCTTGCAGCTATGTGCACAGGGTGGATAGAGTCTATAAATTCTTGGAAGATATTAATAAAAGGAGTTATTCTACAATTTCTATGTCTTTATGCTATTGATGTGTTTGGATATTTTATGTATGAATTTCCTTTATTATGCTTATATGATGCGCAAATGAATGCAATTACATTGAATAATTGAACGTAATTACAAATATCTGCTTACGCGGAGTTAACTTTAAGTATTTGACAATATAAGCAAATCACTTAGAATAATTGATGAATCTACACAGCACGCTACCATAGCAGCGCAAAAATACTTGTGCCACAAGTTAGAGCTCCCTGAAGGTCGATCGTATACTTTCACGAAGCCACATCAAGAGCAAGAGACAACTACAGTAAGAAACACTCATACAACTCAGGAAAAATGCTTAAATAAACAAACTATGTGAGAGCGACGATACCTGGATGTCCTTCATTAGGGTAGATCCCGTAGGGTTGAGACCCTCTGCAACTCTTGATGTTCTCCAAACCTGAAAATTATTCATTTTGAACATACATATCAGTACATAGAGAAAGCATTTTAATGAAACTAACTTTATATCATATAAGCAAATGATTAGTTATACATCAAAATAACATTCATATATGAATTAAAACAGTATCTGATGCATAAACACAGTTAATCTTGAAAATAAGACAATGCTTCTTTTTATTGTAGAAAGCTATAACTAACACAGAAAGAATTCGCCAGAGTCTTCTTTTTCTGACTCCAAGCAGAACCATCCTCCAGATCCATCGTGTCCCAGTCTTCAACAACCTCCTTCCATAACCAATAACATGATATATCAAGCAAGAGGGAGAATATAAATAATCAAGGAAACAAGGGTTTCCTAAAACTTGGGGAAGTTCTTGAAGCACAGGGATACTTTAGACTCAGTTAGGGATAATCTTAGTATAATAACTCTATCTCTTCTCCTCCTTAAGGCCTACCCATAGAAGTTTATTTATACTCCTCCCAATTAGTTTTTTAGTTGGGAAATAGTTTGGCCATGGGCAATAAGAGGTAATCAACAGGGAAAAACTGTGAACTCCGCCCATAATTAAGGAAATTAAAATTTTTAAGTGTTTTAACACATATACGTAGGTTGGGTGTTGACTAACCCATGTGTACACACTTTTATCTTAAGGCAAAGTAGCGTACAGAGAATAAAACATTGTTTTTAAAATATTTGGACCAAGTCTAGAAGGAGCGGTTGCCCTAGGCCATAAATCAAGCATCATAAATACCAAGGGTGGTAAATGGTGCTATAACAGATGCCCCCTAATATATGATGTCAGAAGGGGTACACGATGGCCAAAATATATTAAGCATATGGAAAGAACTCTTTCGAGACTGAGAAGGACTTCACTAGAATTCAGCCTGCCAAGCGATCAAAAAGAGATCAGAAAGAAATTGTTGTCTGAGGCAAGCATACCCATGCTCAAAGAAAGTAAAGCATGTCCGCATATGAAGTACAAGAGGATCCACTATATATACAAGTATAAAGAACTGAAAGTACATAATGGATCATCTGATCATGATCGAAAAATTACATGTCTGAATATCACATATAAGAAGATGATCAATGAAGTTGAAAGATGAAGCTGATCACTGACGTCAAAAACTGATCCCAATAGTACCAATTGAACATGATGGAATAAAATGATATTACATCATAACTTGGATGCCAGCATATAAGATGTCATTGTGAAGAATTGCAACATATACGGTGGATGGTGTCAACTAGTAGTAACAGGAGCAATTGACAAGTGAACCAAAACATGCTGATGCAACCCGAGGTCTTCACCAACCATCGTGGTACATTTCTACATAGTGGGAATAAATGATTTGAGGTCAACCACATGAGAAATCATTTTATTACCAGTCATTGATGTATACCATTAACAAATGTTAGACTACTCATCGATAATGATAATGGGAGTAAAGGTACCCAGTACAATCTACAAGTGTGAATGAATGAGCTGAAGTCGAACACCTGGAAGAATCTATCAATTAGAGGACAATGATGGTTTCCCAGTGTTGATAGTGAAGGAATCTGCCACTGATGACTGCAAACCCCAAGGCACTTCCAAATGGACTCTAGAACTTTGTCCCAAGGCAATGAGCCGTAGTCGATATGAAAAGACCCACTAGAAGGAAGGCATTAAGGCATCCTTCATCAATCTAGCATGAGTGTAACCCGTAGGCCAATAATGTGGAAGGAATCAGATGGAAAAGATGTAGTAACCCAACCGAAGCACGTTTCCATCATACACAAGATGTAGCTAGCGCATGATAGAAACCATTTGAACCAACCAATAATGAAAGTTGACACAGAGGCGAGGAATCCACCAATAGGGTCAAATGGAAACCAAGGTATTGCATGAATCCCAATGTGTGATAATGAAAGCTAATGTTGAACACAAGGGAAACCACTCAGTCAAAGACCTATGATACTGATTAATGCTGAGCACAAGTTGACCTATCAATAATGAAAATAGGGCTAGGGTGCGGCTCTAGGCCTGCCCTCAACAATATGTCGTCATTAATAAGGACAATATCTGCCAGCAAGAAGTCAATGGAGACCTTATCAAACCAACACAAGTAAAGGACCAATATAACTAATGTGATGACAAACATCACACTGACAACCAGGGATGGTCGACTAAAAAATACATCAAGAGACACCGTAGAGAGGTTGACTCAAGCTTACTTCCCTTGAACAAAAGCACGACTCAATGATGACTATATGGTAGCTTATGATAATTTTGTATAAGTTCGTCATGTAGGAGGCACAAGTGAACTCTCCATATGATTGGAAGAGGTAACCAATTGGAGGAGAACTGACTCAATAACAAGGTTAAGACATACCTAAGTCAAACTAAATCCCGCCCAAAATGGAGGATAGGCTTTCTTTTGAGTGCTTTGTTCAAGGGTGACAAAACGGACTCTAGCTGCCAACAATATATGGAAATGTTGTCTTATTCCCACTCTTTTTAGAATATATAATTTTTTTTGTCTTTTTCTTTAAGCTAGAAAAGAATGAAAGAATGTTATAGTACAGTGGAAAGAACAAGTGTCAGAGAAACATATGATCTAGTTCCTGGGATGGGAACAATCCTATGCTCAATGCAGGGAGGTGAAATCGGTCAAGGACACTCAAAAGGATGTTCCTTCCATGGGTCAAAGGATGTGTCAAGTTGTAGAAGCTAAGTGATTTCATGGTTGATTTTGCAGAAGACATGGTCAAAGAAGTGGCTTAAACACGAGTCCAAGTGAAGTCGGTTCAAGGCCAAAAGGTGCAAATAGTCAAAATGCAATGTAGCAGTACAACTCAACACAAAGGAGCCTCTAGGTTATCAGGCCAGAAATAAGCGTAGAAGCAAGGACAATGTGTCTTCAACGCACAAGTCATGGCAGGACTAAAGAGGACTCTCGAGCCTACTCAGTATAATAGCATGGGAAACCAATGTCAGTAAGGTTCTAAATAAGATTCCTATGTAAGGGATGGCTCTACCATCACATCATGATTTAAAAAATTGGTGAGTGAACATGGTTTTCTAACCAAGACATGATGGGGTCGACCCTATGACTAATGTATCGTTGAACGGAGGCTAGCATGCAAGATGCAATGGAAAAAATGGTTTTCCCTAACCTATATGCTAGTGAGTGAACGATACCTGCCATGACGGGTTAGTGGTCATGGGACTGAAGAAACATCTCGAAGAAGTCACCAAAATATCCTGAAAAATAACCCATTCTCGACAATCCAAGCCCACAAGTCAAAAAATTCATGAGACAAAAAATCAAGTTTTGAAAAATATTTTACAATTTCAAAGCTATATAATGACTTTTGGACTCACTGTTTTTTTTTATTTCTGTTTGGATCAAAGAGCTGTGCATCAAAAAGGAGAAAACTTGCCTCTAAACAACTGGACCATTCAAATTGCACCAAAGTTATTAGGTAACCCTCAAATCATGCTTGCAATATTTTGTGATAGCTTTTATATGTTTTCATTAAGATTTAACTGTGGGAATTCATGCCAAAAAATCCAACTATGCATACACACGGGTTGGATGTGATCAACCCACATATATGATGGCCATAGATGCGATTGTGTGTAAATGGAACCCACGTGTACACGAGTTGAAGTTTAAACACAAAATCTAACGGTTGAAACTCAATTTTTTCAGGATGACCATCACATGGAGAGAGAGGGAGAGCATACCACAATTAACAATGAGGTAGTGAATGACCAAAATGCACTAGATGCATGGAGAAGGTGTGGCTTATTGAAATTCTTCAAAATGCCAAACATGAAAGCCAACACACGCCTACTTGAATTGTTGATCCACTACTAGAGTGTAGAAGATGATGCCTTCATGATAGATCAGATGCCTCTACAGATTGAAGTTGAATACATCTACTTTATTACAAGTCTCTCCCGAAGAGGGGAGGTCGTGCATTTGACTGGAAAGACAAGAAGTAGTCTTTTAGTAGAAGACTATGTACATATATACTGTCCTGGAAACCCGGAAAACACTGGAAGTCAAATTCCAATCAAACACGTGGATAGTTTATCTCTGAGGATTTCGTTGTTTACCATTGCGAGGATAAATGGTTTAGCTTCACTGCATCAGGCTTCATGAGTGTCCATGAGCCTGGCAGTGGAATGCCTTACCATGGTTTTCGACTTGTGCACACCTCTTTTGACCAACATGAAGAGCCAACTGACCTCTATTCAAAAGGGTTAGAGAAAGAACTTTGGATATGGGACTATCTTATGCTCCTTCTTCTTCGAGAAGCTACCTGGGCTACGTCCCAAAGTATCTGTCTCCATTAGAAGCCCTCAAGATACTCAGATGGGTAGATGGACTAACTTGATGAAACACCTTGGAGATGGGGACGTGCATAGGACAACTTTCGATGATGAGTTTTTAGCCTGGTGGGACCAGCATATCACTGCAGTCGATGACTACCCATATGCTGGTATGGATTTCCGAGGAGATCCAGACTTGGTGTTGCCACCAAACACAACATAGGGAGACATAGGTAACAATTTTTAAGCTTTTGTAAATTATGTAGCATATCTTCCGGATGCATCACATTAGGTTTCTTTATAATCAACGTTTCAAACCAACAACAGTGGTTCATATTTTGTAAGTTTTTAAGATTTTTTCTTTTTTAAATATGAAATGAATTTATAAATATTTTTGATGGGACAAAATACTGACAAAATAACCATGTTTCAGATGTGGGTCCAGTGAAACCAGATGGATTTTTGAGGCATAGGCATCATGAAAGAGGTCTTGAAGAGAGAGTCCTATATGAAGTTCAGAGAAACTTGGTGGACTGACTCACCAGTTATTGATTATAGCCATAGAGGATCTACCTGAGGAGATTCAGCGCCACATGGTAGGGGTACCATGGGACTGGGTCCACATACTTCGGCATGTTGCCAATGTAGAAGTTAACTTTTTAGCCGCTCATCCTGAGCCGGGTCAACAGACATACTAGACATGATTATGGGCATTTCGTCCCAATTTTGTATATTTTGTTTGAACATGCTATCTATATACAAGCAATTTTATGATATATATACAGATCCAAATTTTTTATGTTTGTTTAATTTGATGAATGATTAATATGCTAATCTAATGCTTGATTAGCAATAGAGTCTACTAATGAATTCTCAAATCAGGGAATGTGAACATATGTAATATAAAAAAATGATTGTTGCAACACTCTCACTCTAAAAAATTGGCGATATAAAAAAGGATCATGAATCCGATAAATGTTATTTAATTGTGACACTACCAGTTGTGAGTCAAGATAAACTACCAACGAATCAATCCCATAAGAAATTGCTTCGGATAGTAAATTAATAATGGAAGTATATTCGGCAATGTTATTTGAAGCATGACTAATACATACTCCCCTCGACACCATAAACTGGCCAGGTGGATAATAAATCACCTCAGTTGTGGAAGCAAGATTCTGACTGTTCTGACTAGCACCATCAGCGAATCCAAAATATATCAGATCATCCATCAACACCTGCCAAAGAAAATAAAAAAATGTTGATATCACAAAATTCTTGAAAATTATGTACAAAATAACAACATATACAAACAATAAATTGCTCGTCCGGAACCTAAGAAAAATAGTTCTTAAGGTAGAGCCCATTTCGGGACTCCACCAGCTTATTCCCTTCAAATCAACTAATTCATAAGCCCCTTTTCCAAAAACTCGTTTTACTATAAAGGGACCATACCACATAGACTTGAATTTTCCTACCCCCAAGGCGTCTTTATCTTGGTCATAGACTAAGACAAGGTCGCCTTCAGAAAAGACCCGAGGATGGACAGCTTTATCATACTGAGTTTTAACCCTTTTCTTATGGGCCTCGTTTATTATGGCGGCATCTCAATGCTGCTCATTGACATGTTCCAAATGAACGAGGCATTCCTTGAGACTGGACGTCTCTAGAAGAAGTTCTACAGCTAGCTTAAGGGATGGAATTTCACATTCTATAGGAAAAATAGATTCTAGCCCGTAAACTAATTGAAAAGGAGTAAAACCAGTGGCAGTCTTCATCGAGGTTTGGTATGCCTAGAGTGCCGAGTACAACATGATGTGCAAATTGGAGTGATTTTTGTCAATTTTCCTTTGCATGATAGTCTTGAGGGACTTATTCATGGCTTCGACTTGCCCATTGGCCTCGGGATAATACAGAGATGAATTCTCCTGCCGGAAGCCCAACTTGAGAGCCAATTTAGTCATCAGTTGATTCTGGAAGTGACTGCCATGGTCAGTGACAATCTCTCTCAGGATACCAAAACGTGAAATAACCTGATTGAAGAGAAACAAGGTTGTTGTTTCACTATCATTTTTGTAAGTAGGCACGGCCTCAGCCCACTTCATAAAGTAGTCTACAGCCACAATGATGTACTTGTGATTTGCTGCTAAAGGTAGATTACAAGTAGTAAAGTGAATGCCCCACTTCATAAATGGACCAATATTGATAAAAAGAAAAAGTGGAGCTGGATGCACATGCATTTTCCGAGTATAGATTTGACAAGGGTGGCAACGTTTGACTGCTTCAATACAATATTTGAAAATTGAAGGCCAAAAGTAGTCGGCATGCAAAATTTTCTAGGTTGTTGCAAGCCCTGATAGATGACCACCACAAGCTCCATTGTGGCAATCATTGAGTATAAATTCTACTTCTTCCAAAGTTAAGCAATGCCTAAGGATTGAATCAACCCCATTGCAATATAATGTATCACCAATGATAACATAGTTTTTGGCAAGGTGACATAACCTTTTACGCTCGTCCTTGGAGGAAGCAGGTAGGAACTTCGAAGTCTGTAGATATATGGTGATATCTCCATACCAGGGATCTTGTGAAGAAATGAGGAATAAATGTTCGTAGGGGAAATTTTCCTCACAAACAATGTCTTTTTCACAAGGTAGCTCGGAAATTAATTCTACAAAAACAAATGACTTCATAGACTTGACTGACAAGAAATTGAGATCAAATTATTGCAAAATAACTCCATCGATTGTATTTTCCCCCAATCAATTTCCTACTGAGGACAAACTGAAAAGGATTGACAGCCACTAAGATGAACATTTTGCATAGCAAAATATAATGATGAAGCTATTGGACAGCATGGATAGCTGCCAAGGGTAATTTCGCGATAGGAGAATAGCATGTTTCAGGGCCTACTAATCCTCATCTCAAGTTGTAGATTACATGCTTAGTGAGAGCATCATCCTCCTGAACCAGAACCATACCTATGGTTGATTCTACCGCTGTGAGATACAAAAGGAAATCTCTGCCATAATCTAGTGGACTCAACAATGGGGCAGAGATTAATGCGTACTTCAAGGCATCAAAAGGTCATTGTGCCAAGTCATCCCATAAAAATGGAACTCCTTTCCTAAGAAAACGCATAAATCCTTTGGTAATCTCAGCATAATTTGCTATAGATCTTCTCAAGAAATTTGCCTTTCCTTGGACACTTTGAAGTTGACGAATGGAAGACGAGGGAGGCATCTGAATTATTGCCTCAACCTTGAAAGGATCTAATCTAATCTCTTCAGTCGATACAATGAATCCTAAAAATTGACCAAATGTGACCGCAAAAACACACTTATTTAGATTCAATCAGATTTTATAAAATCGACATCTCTCAAAAACTAATCGAAGGTGGTTGGAATGATCAATTCTCTTTTGAGAATGAGCAGCTAAGTCATCCAAGTTTTCTTCAATAACATGTTTGATGTTGTGGAAAGCATAAGTCATGGCCCACTGAAACATAGCTCTAGCATTTTTAATACCAAAAGGCAACTTCTTATATGCAAACGTGCCCCAGGGAAAAATAAAAGATGTCTTATGTTGGTCCTCTGTATGGATAGAAATTTGATTGTAACTAGAGAATCCATCCATGAACAAAAAAATTTCATTACTCGCACATTCATCAAAAATTTTATCAATAAAAGGCATGGGGTAACTGTCTTTTGGACAAGCTTTATTCAAATCCCTAAAGTCGATGCACACTTGGATCATTCCTTGCTTTTTATCTACTGGGATTGGATTGGAAACCCACTCTAGAGGAACAGGGTATATGAAACCCGCCTTAAGCAGCTTTTCAAATTTAGCTTTAATAGCTGCTGTTTTTCGAGGATTGACCGGTCGAAGCTTCTGACGAATAGGCTTGGTATTTTCGTATGTCTTGATCTCATGCTTGACTATAGATGGACCAATACCAGGCAGTTCCTCATAAGACCAAGCGAACACATCTCGAAACTCTTTAAAGAGGTTAGTGTAAATTTGAATCTCTTCAGGGGAAAAATCAGCTCCTTTGAAGACATTTTCTAAAACATTAGGATTCTTAGAGATGTTTATAGGTATAGTTTTTCAGATAATTGACATATTACCTTCGGAAAATAATTTTGCTGTAGCCAAAGGGTTTGAGACTATACAAACATCGCTAGTAAGAAGATTGGAGAACCTAGATTTGACTTCATGCAATGGAGGAAGAAAATATGAATGATGATGTAAATCTTCACATGATCGATCTACACCCATCATTGCTTCTGAAATTGCTTCCTCAGATGATAAAAATGTATCTAAGAAATCCAAAGCAGAAGTAGAGTCAAGGGTCCAAGCTGGAGCCACATCACCAACTAACTCCTCCTCTGAAAAATGAGTGGGATGGTTGTCTATAGACTTAATTATAGATTGATAGCTAAGTTCTACTGCAGACATGGGAAATTCCATTCCACCAACCTGCACTCCATCTAATGTGGTTGTAGATGAAGGTAAGGTCCAAGGGTCTGAAAAATAATGAGTTCGAAAGAACTCTTTCCGTGAAGGCCCCTTGGAGGATGAAATTGCATTGATTCTAGCTATAGGAGGGGGAAGGTCAAATATACTCATCAAGGAAAAGTACATCCCAACTCCTAAATTCTCAATAGGTTGATGGGGATTATCCACCAATGGAATGGTAGAATTTGGCGTTGCACGGGATTCACCTAGAGAATAATCTAACTTATCAATTTTAACAATTCTCCCCTCATGAGGAAAACAGAGGATGCAGAATAAAGATGAAGCTATGGCATCCATCTTGTAAATCCAATTCCTTCCTAAGAGGAGGTTGTAATCCAGGTTGGCATCAATGATTTCTACCTCAATATTAATGACCTTTCCTCTAACACATATAGGAAAGGCCGAGATAATTCCGTGTGGCCGATGATAATGTCCATCAAATGTTGTTAAGAGAGTCAGTGAAGGAACAACTGAAGGTGATCTAATGGATTTCCAACATGACATAGACATTACACATGTGGAAGCTCCCTCATCTATAACTGTCCAAAAAATATTTGTTTTTTGCTAAGTGGACTTTATTTGGAAAGCCATACTGTGAGGAAGTCTCTTTTTGACATTCAGCATATCAAAAGTGAGCACTAAAAAATTCTTTAGATCCACTGCCTTGATTGCCGAAAGCAAAGCACTTCTCTTAGTAGGACACAACTGGAGTACCTCCGGTGCAGACATAGCACAAGGACTTTGAGCTAGATCTTCTACAAACGAGTAGTTCTGGGCCTCCCTAGCATTAGGGTTAATAGTCGAGCACTTTGTGGAACCTTTTGGTATCTGAGGTATAGACTCAGTAGAGGTTCGCTCAATATGAAGTGGATCTATGGTTTTGGGAACACATTTAGGCTTAGATGTTTCCATTTCACCATAATCGTGTGCTCGTGTAGAAACATCGACATGAGATTTCATCATATAAACATTTGAGGATTTTTCCCCTTCCTGGTTGCCCTCTACAAAGGTACCAGCATTCAAGTTCACGCCAGCAAGTAACTACTGCCCTTAGGGAAAAGGGTTAGTCAGGACATGTTGGGAGCTAGAGGACCCTTGCTGCACTAACAAGCACTGAGCATCTTGAATCTTAGGGCAGAGGTGAGTCAAATGATCTCCATTAAATAGCTTGCATGGAAATTTAACCTTTTTCTTGGACTCTTTTCTACCCTCACCGAGACCGTTGTTGGGCTTGTTTGCATTACCCTTCCCTTCCTGGTCCTTCTTCTTCCCATCAGATTGTTGATTTCCTTTGGGGTTAAAGGCCTGGATGGAATTTATAGAGGTAGGCTAGGAAGGTGAAGGTGTATATGGTGTTGCTTCATTAAAAGAAGCAGTTTGTAGAGACAACTGCTACAATTGGTTCAAAAGGTTAACTGTATTTGTGTCAATTGATCCAACTATACCATCGGCGTGAGGGCTTGGCTTCGGTTTTGCTAAATAAACCTTAGATCTAGGAGCATCAGGTAGGATTTTTTTATGAGTCCTAGACTAAGAATATATCAGTTCCAATTGTTGGGCTCGAAAGATAGCTTTCTCTTCCAAATAAACACCGGAAAGAGAAAAATACTTTGAGATCTCAGGTTGTAATGATTTGAGAAACCATTCGAGACAGAACTCTAGTGAAATTTTGGCTTTGATAAGCCCTTTCCGCCATCTCCATTCCTAGATATGATCTGAAATGTGAGTTGTCATGTCTTGATGAAAGTTGGACAGAAGCTCAGTTCTAGCTTCACAGTAGATAGGCAACTAAAAATGGTTCAAGAAAATATTAGCCAAATTAGTGAAAGAAGTATAGGTGCCCCCTAGCAACTCTATATACAATTTGGCCGTATTCCCAGTTAGGGTATGCTAAAATAAACTCAACCTGATCGAATCATCTATCAGGGAGTTGGATGAGCACCATAAGTGAAATGTGGTCACATGGTCTCCCGGGTCTTCACCACTCTTCCCTTCAGACTTTGGAATATCCAATGGAAGTTTAGTTGGGATGGGAGGCCAAGTTGGATTGTACCTAATTGGATCATTCGTCAATTTAGTTAAGTCTGGCAAATTAAAAGTGGCCAGAAAAGGAATTTGTGGAGGACCTTGGGAATTCCATCTAGAATGGGTGGGGTTCTCGAAGGTCTAAAAAGAATGACGTAGATTTTGAAAGGCACCAAGTTTCCCAATGTAACTCGTAGATCCTACTGAACCAAAAAGTGATCCTTGTGGTCCAACAAAATTAAGAGTTTGACCAACTCCTGTTGAAAATCTTCTGCAACCAATGATGTTACCCCCTAACAAGGTATTGAAAGGAGCTGATAGCCCCTGATAAGGGTTCCATGCATTAGCAAAGGGTGAAAAACTTAGAAATGAATTAACCGAAGAATATGGCACATTCCCTTGTTGGCCGAAAAATTGATTCCCATCTCCTATCCCACTAACTGTAGGGTTTGTCCAACTCTAGAAAGTGTTACTACCTTGACTTGTAAAAGGAAAAGGCATTGACCCTACTGTCGGATTGGAATGTGGTATGTGGCTACTTCGAAATGGAAAACCATGAAAAGAAGCCAATCCACTCATCATGGATGTAGAGGCAGTTGATGGTATATTCAAAGGAACTGAAGGAATACCTTGAGAGGGCATTCTAAAAGGGAAAAATCCAAAACTGGATGCATTAGCTTGAGAAATTCCACTCATCAATGGAATACAAGTGGACCCAAATATAGTTGTGTTGGGAGTGTTAGAAGGGATGGAAGTAGTTCCTCCCCCTTGTACAGATATGGGAGTTTGCATGCTCGCAACACTCGTCGTGGATGCCATGCTTCCAGCAGTGGTCATCAAAGGGATAAACGTATGTAAACCTGGGCTCAAAGGCCTGTGAGCTGGAGTTCCAATGTACAACAAAAAGTCTGGATGATCAAGAGCGAGAGGATAATTTGGAGCCACAACTAACTCTGAAAGCTCTTATACTTCAATGCTATGTTTCAACTGCAAGAGTACTCGAGAAAGAACTGGTGTGTTCCTCTCTAACTCTGTACTAGTACCAGGTCTATCTTGTGAACTAATGCCCCCAAGCAGAGGATCAATCTCCGATGCACCTGCTGCAACTAGTTGGAAACCACTAGTAGAATTGCTCCTACACCTTCTAGGAGAAGGCTTCAGACTCGTAGGTGAAAGCCCACGAAGTCTCTGAGATTGTCGAGATGGTCAGTCAGCCACTTTGAGTTATTTAAAAGATCTACTTAAAGACTCAAGAAAATGATAGAGCTAGGCCGACTAGGAGCATAGAAAACTCACTAAAATGTCCCTAAAGATATCATAAATCAAACAACTTCCAAATATTTCCACCCCGGGTGATTAGGACTAGACACCAAAATACAAGAAAGTTAATAATAAGCACCTTCCAAAAATAGATTGGCGTAATTATGCCCCGGGCCTACTAGCGAAGGTATTAGAGGTAGTTACACTGACCTCCAGAAAATAGCCTTTTCTGGTGCAATCCCCCAAGCTTTTCAAGGGTGCCCTCCAGAAGTAATGCTGAACATGATACAACGTCAACCTCAGGTGCCACAAGATTCCCCTCCACAACCACCTGTGTGGATCCTAGTATAGGTAACTATGGTCACCAATTAGTATCAGAAGCTGAGCGGAATAGTCATGAGGTAGGATCCGACAAGTAAGAAAGGGGGTATCTCTCATCCTTATCTTCACTAATCCTCGTTATTTACTCCCAGACATAGAGCTTTCCCGATCTCCCTAACGCTATTGGATTTCACTCTTTAATCAAATTTCTTGTTTTACAATTTAGAGCAGCCTTGGAGAGTTAACTCTCCTCTCACCTAATCTAAGGCCCTAATAAACCTAAACTTGTTGGTGTATTCTGATGACAATACAAAAGTTCTAGTTTATTTTAATTAAGCGCTTTATTTTTAATGGCTATTCTTTTAAGTCAAGGGTATAAATGGAAATGAAACCAATGGTGTTTGTATGACACAAAAGAAATCAATGAAAAACTAACTTACATGAATGCAATCGTTTGTTCTTCGATGAAAAGAGATCTCTACACAGGTTCTACGAAACTTCTATAAAGCAAAAAAAAAAAAAAATTCTTTTCTTTTCTTAAAACACACTTCAGACATACAAAAACTAAAAAGACTATTGATGCTTTAATAATGCAAAACTATTGTAATGCAAAGTGTAACGAAGATGCAAGATCCTAAATTACTCTAAAAAGGAACAAAATCAATTGCTTATAACTATTAATAAGCCAACTTAATTGTTGAAAAGAATACAAATTTTGAATACAATATTCTCTCCAAACAAGAAGGACAAATCCCAAAAGATCACAATTCACTTTCAAAAAATCAAAATAAACCAAAATCAAACTTGGCAAAAGAAAACAAAAACAATGTTTTTTAAGATCTTTTCTTTTTCAAGAAACAAAAACAACCTTTTGAAAGCACTCTAAATGCCCCTAAGACTCAAAGACCGAAAGAAGAGCACAAGGAGTCTTTGCAAGTTACAAATTCGACAACGAATGAAAACTTGAACAAAAAGGCTTCAACTTGTACTAAATGACCCAAACAGTAGCAAAGTGCTTGACAAACTTACCAAGAAGTCAGGAAAGAAATACTTTCAAATTTGTCAAAAAAGAATTCCGAAAAGCAGGAAAAGATATAAGGCCACAAAATGATGGAACTCAAAGAAAGTAGACAAATAACCGAGCTTGACACTAAAATTGAAAATAATTTGCTGTTCTAGAGGACCAAAACAATCTAGAACCTCTGTACGAAGTCTTTTGTGCCAAAACACAAGTCATAAAACTCACTCAAAATCGAACCTAGGCAAAATCTTTTCAAAGCAGAAGAGACTTCAAAACAATAAGCTCATAGAATAATAAAATTCTAGAGACAGAAATTGACCACTCAGAGACTAAATAGACCAAGAAACAAATCTTTTTCAGAAGAGAGATTTGAAAAAAACAATGCAAAAAATGCTATACGCGACTGTGTTTGATCACAGATGCATGTATACACGCTTCTGATAAAGGAAACTCGTGTATACACGGCTTCACTTCACAGAAACTAGTGTGTGTATGCTACTATAAATAGACTAAAGTGCATATACAAATCTTTGTGAGAAAAATAAAAAAAAAATCTAGATAAAAAATATTAGACTTAAGGTCTAAGATTCTACTGGACAAAATAATACTGTCACAAAAAGCAAACCAAGAACTGAGCCTTGATTGACATTAAACAATCCAAACTAGGAATAACAAGACTGTTATCCCCAGTGGAGTCTCCAATTCTATTACGAGAATAAGTACCCTAGGGCTTTGGGTTGGAAACCCAATAGAGCAAGAGAAAACTACAAAAAGAAACACTCATACAACTTAGGAAAAATGCTTAAATAAATAAACTATGTGAGAGCGACCATACTCGGATGTCCTTCATTTGGGTAGATCCCACAGGGTTCAGTCCCTCTACAACTCCTAATGTTCTCCAAACCTTAAAATTATTCAGCTCGAGCATACATAGTAGTATATGGATGAAGAATTTTAATGAAACTAACTTTATATCATATAAGAAAATGATTAGTTATACATCAAAATAACATTCATATATGAATTATAACAATATCTAATGCACAAACACAGTTAATCTTGGAAACAGGACAACCCTTCTTTTTATTGTAGAAAGCTATAACTAACATGGAGAGAATTCACCTGAGTCTTCTTCTTCCAGCTCCAAGCAGAACCATCCTCCAGACTTGTCTAGTCCCAGTCTTCAACAGCCTCCTTCCATAACCAATACCATTATATCTCAAGCAAGAGGGAGAATATCAACAATCAAGGAAACAAGGGTTTCCCGAAACTTGGGGAAGTGCTTGAAGCACAGGGATACTTCAGACTTATTCAGGGATAATCTTATTATAATAATTCTATCTCTTCTCCTCCTTAAGGCCTTCCCATAGAAGTCTATTTATACTCCTCCCAATTAGTTTTTTAGTTGAGAAACAGCTGGGCCACGGGCAATAGGAGGTAATCAACAAGTAAAAACTATGAACTCCACCATAACTAAGGAAATTTAATTTTTTTAAGTGTTTTAACACATATACACGGGTTGGGTATTGACTAGCCCATGTGTACATGCTTTTATCTTAGGGCAAAGTAGCGTAGATTGAATGAAACACTGTTTTTAAAATATTTGGACCAAGTCTGGAAGGAGGGGTTGCCCTAGGCCATAAACCAAGCATCACAAATACCAAGGGTGGTAAATGGTGCTATAACAGATGCCCCCTAATATATGAGGTTAGAAGGGGTACATGATGGCCGAAATTTATTAAGTATATGGAAAGAACCCTGTCGAGACTGAGAAGGACTACACCAGAATTCAGCCTGCCAAGCCATCAAAAAGAAACTGTTGTCTGATGCAGGCATACCCATGCTCAGAGAAAGTAAAGCATGTTTGCATATCAAGTACAAGCGGATCCACTATGTATACAAGTATAAATAATTGAAAGTACATAATGGATCATTTTATTGTGATCGAAAAAGTTCATCTATGAATATCACATATAAGAAGATGATCAATGAAAATGAAAGATGAAATTGATCACTGATGTAAAAAACTGATCCCAGTAGTACCAAATGAACATGATGGAATAAAATGATACTACATCGCAACTTGGATGCTAGTATAAAAGATGTCAATGTGAAGAACTGCAACATATACGGTGGATGGTGTCAACTAGCAGTAACAGGAGCAACTGGTAAGTGAACCAAAACATGAAGATGCAACCCGAGGTCTTCACCAACTGCCATGGAACATTTATACACAATGGGAATAAATGATCTGAGGTCAACCATGTGAGGAATCATTTGATTACCGGTCATTGATGTATACCGTTAACAAATGCGAGACTACTCACCGATAATGATAATGAGAGTCAAGGTACCCAGTACAATCTAACAAGTGCGAATGAATGAGCTGAA
>APFE030103315.1:13987-29504 GCA_000404065.3 Pinus taeda | reverse complement strand
ATAAAATTGATATTATGAAGACCAGAAGCATATGACCAGGAGGTCATAAATTTTTGTGCCTGGGGAGTCTGATGCAGTAGCAACCAGCAACAAAGCCAGCAAACGTGGGCCAGAGGATCAGAAGAAAAGAAAAGCGTGATTTAAAGGAGAAAATATATTTAAAAAGGATAAAGCAGATTTAAAGCGTGCATGCATGAAGCTTTTGTGGAGAAAGTTAGGAGAGGATAGGATTGATCCTTCCTAAAATTCTTATATAATTGTAATGTGATAGGGTGTGAAAGATATATCTGTTTGTGAGGAATTTTGTGAGTGTCAAGATGTAGTCGAGCTAGAGCTCGTTTTAAGGCTGAAATGCCTTAATTTTGTAACTATTTTATATAATATATATAATCATGTTCTAGTGTATGTTGTGTATACTTATGTGTTTTATAGATGCTGTGCATGCTCTATCTTTATAGCAATTGTATTGTATGCCTGTGGATTTTTATAATTACTGTGCATTTTGAATTCCAATTGAAAAACTGGTAGAACTGTGTGTAATTTTATGGACAGCGGAGCCAGTCAAGGGAAGGGATTAATAGAAAGGCCCAGGTTTGAGATTTTTAAATGGAACTAGGATTTTGGGCAAACCCCAAAATCTCATTTTCATCATGCTGGATACCTATCAAAGATACCAGATCATGCTCAATCTCAAGAAGTGTTTGTTTTGCGTTCCTTTTGGAAATCTATTGGGACATGTGGTTTGCAGACAAGGACTAATGGTAGACCCCACGAAGATCGCAGTGATGCTAAACTTGGAAGTGCCGAGGAGTGTGAAATAGTTGCGCACCACTTTGGGACATACGAGATATTACAAGAAGTTTATCAAAGGCTAAGCCTAGATCACCACCCCTATGGAGAAATTGTTGAATAAGGATGTCACGTTCTACTGGAATGATGATTGTAAGAAGAGCTTGGATATATTGAAACAAAAGATGGTTAACACACTGATTTTAGTCTTCCTGGATTGGAAGAAAGAGTTTCATGTATGTTGGGTGTGGAATCCCCCCCAAGGCATGTTTTGGGGCTTAAAGCCCACGTTTTGACCAAGTCAATTGTAAATACTCCGCGATTTGTGGGTGCGGAGCACAAAGTCATAATAGAGTCACAGCGTTGTTCACCCTTGTTTGCATAATATAATGTTGGCTTGGAAGATCTACCCATGGTCCGCAGACCATGGGATTGTATAAATAGAGCAAGGCACTAAGTGTAGAAAATAGCTAATAAGATAGAAGCGTGACAAGTCTAAGGGATTGAGTCGAAGGGTAAGTTGTGTCTTTAGGGCGTAGAGTAGGAGAAGCCTCTATAGTTGAGTGCGCAGAGACCTAGTAGTCTGCAACTGAGTGTGCGGATCCCTGTAGCTGAGTGCACAAGGCAAGTCGAGTTTGTAACCATTGGAAGCATTAATAAAGAGAGGTTATATCATATCTTTGTATATCGTTTCCTATTTTATGTATTATTGGGTATGAATTGCAAGTTTACAATTTATTTGTTGCACAAACTCATATGAATGTGTTGTATAAATAAATATAACATAAGGCATCCATTTACTTGAAGATAATTAACCGGTGTAAGGAGATAAGTAAGATCTCGAGTGTGACTTAGAGGAATAGTGCAGAGCACTGCTCTAGCAGTGTGGAAGCCCCACAGCCCCTAGTTAGGGTTGCGTGAATGTGAATATATTAGGGTGTGAAGACCAGGGAATTGCACAAAGCAACCTGCGCGCAAGGACTAGCAGTTGGACTGAATCAACCTCTCAGACATCTCAAGGGTGCAAAAACTAGTTCCAACACCCCCCCATACATCTTCGGGTGAGACCTCAATCCGCGCTCTATGGACTGTTACCGAAAGGGCCAGTAGTACAGGGATTTATTTGGCTAATTAAATTTGAACCTGGGTTAGGCCTCAACAAGCCAAAAAATGGTTCGGAAGTCAGGACCGGGATCTACATAGAGATGTTTGATGTCGTATCACTGGAATCCAACTAAGAAAGGAATTGAGGTTTGGTTGGATAGGAAGATTCACGAGTTCGTGGTGCAAGAGAACAAGAATCCATGGCTATCAATAGAAGAGTGGTTAGACTGCTACTTATACATAGAGATCTACAAAATTTTCTTCGCATCTTTTCCTACTGAGCTATACGAGTGGATCACAAAGCTAGTAGATAGCCAAGGAAGGTGCGAGCTCGACAGACCTATTGTGTGGACTCCAGAATTAGGGTGCAGATTGGAAGCAACAAAGGATAAGATTGTGCACGCTGTTGACCACTAGCTCGATCGAATTATAGGAGGATTCATCACTGAGTTTGCGGTAAATACTGCAGTCAGCTATAGTGAGGTAGAACGACACTTCCTCAAAGGACCACAAGGTAAGTACGTTAAGTCTTTGAACACTTGGATTAAAATGTTACTATGTGAAAAGAAAGCTATGTGAATAAATTGATGTTTGGGGCTACACGAAGTGGGAGAATTAACACAAACGAAGGAAGTGCAAAACTAGAAACTAGCCCCTTGACTTCACCTCTGTGAGGGGATGAGGAAGAGCTCACGAAGGTCTCACCAAGAAGTGCAATCAATTTGATAAGGCAGAGGAATCTGTGCATACCACCCCCACCCACACCACTACCAGTGTCACCATCTTCACCCCCATCTTCACCCATACCACCTCCTCCACCACCGTGAACCAATACGGAAAATGCGATAAAGTTTCTAGTGTTCAAGGGAGTAGGAAATGAAGATCCGGAGTAGTTTTGGTTCGTGATAAAGGCTATATGGGTAGAAAAGGGAGTCACAGATGACAATATAAAGAAGGAAACATTGGTTAGTGCTCTGCGGGATCATGTGATAACCTAGTACATTAAGCATTCTAATGACAATCCAAATGCGAGGATTGCAGACATCCAAACTGCGCTGAACAGGGAATTTAGCAGGCTGAAGTCAGAGGCACAGTCAATCATTGGGTTCAAGGAGATCACAATGATACTAGGCGAGACCATTTGGGAGTTGGATCAGAGACTAAAGTGCACAATTCGCAAAGCTAACATGACTTTGATGGATGGACAACACTGCGAGTGGTTTGTAGCATCATTAATGCCGCATTTAAGAAACGCTTTGTCACAACAAAGGCTAAAAACTCAACCCAAGGCCTTGAAGATCATGGTGAGACTACACAAGACCCCAATACAAGATCCCAACCTGGGAGTTCACCAGATTCACGCACAGTTGAAAAACTTGTGCCTTGAGATGTAGAGTGTGAAACAAGACAAGATAGCTCGCCCAGAAGTGCATGACGAGGTATGGTGTGTTAAATGTAAGGGTCAGGGTCATGACAAGGACCACTGCCCAGTGTTCGCAAACTACCTTGCGGGAGGAGGACCAATTCCATTGATACCAGAGGCACAGGCAGGACCCAACATGACATCGATGTTATGGTGTGCAATCTATCAAATAGGGGGAAAGCATGCTACAGACAATTTCCATCTGTTGCAGAAGTACACGGAGAATTCACAATGAAGGGATGGCGCAAACCATATTTCAGGGGTGCAGGCGAGGCCGAGGTGGAGGACCTAGAAGAGGTCGTGGACAGCTGGTATGTTACAATTCTGGAGGGCTAGGGTATTATTCCTGGGATTGCATGAATTCAACGTGTCCATCATTCTTGTATTGTAAATTGTTTGATCATGAGACAGAGGATTGTCCCACACTAATCGCGTGGTTGCATGATAAAGGAGTGCTCAAACCTCCCCTGACTTAGAACCTGTAAATGATGAGGTCTGTGCCATGTGAGGAAGACCCTAATGTGAATATTGTGCTCTAAAGTTGAATTACGAGAGGGGATGACAAAGGCAAGCAACTTGAAGAGAGTACTTGGGTTTACAAGGCTTCGAAGAAAGAACCAGAGTTTGATTTGGAGCACACTAAGGAAACCTTCATGGAAGCTAGGAAGAGCTTCACTTATGCCTCCACTTCATGAAGTAAAGACAGACCAGAGCTAGAAATGGACCCATCGATGCTCAAACGTTCCTGGAAACATGCATGAAGTTTTTGCATGAGAGCAAGGTTGTAAAAGGACTACAGTAACTCATAAACATATGCGTTGGGACTATGCCAAGAGAACCGTACGTAGTCTAGAAGCTCGAAAAGCACACGACGAGGACAGGAAGGGAGATGAGATTGACCACGTAGATAGGGGAATATGAGATGGAACAAGTGATTTTGGACCTAAGATCATACGTGAATGTTCTGCTGAAGCAAACATGGGAGCGCATGGGAAGGCCTACGCTGTAATGGTCTCCAATCCAATTGTGAATGGTGAACCAGCAAAAGATCCTACCTATGGGAAGATTTTTGGGAATCACAGTGCATATAGAAGGAGCAAGTGTGCTAGCAGACTTTGAAGTGATAAAAATTTTTGATGACAGTAATCCCTACTGTTTGCTATTAGGAATATATTGGGCCACTGATATGAATGGGGTGATAAACCTGAAGAAGCACAAGATGATTTTTGAGAAAAATTCTCTATGCATAGTTGGACCTTTGGACCCTGCAAAAGGACCATGCTACATGGATCGAGTGTGCGACTATGAAAGTGATGACAACTTGGAATGCATCTACAAGATAATCGTGCGAGAGCAAGGCTGGGTAAATCCAATCAAAAATGGATGAATCCCATGGGAGCGTGAAAGCTCCTGCACATCGGACTTGGACGAGGAGATAGAACGATGGCGGAACCAATTACACAAGGTAACCACACTGAACTGTAAGATGATGATGAGATCAATGTGTTGCATATAAATAGAGGTAAGGGATCTGCCTATGTATGATGGGTTAAGTGAGGTAGATGACTTCGTAAATAGATGTGAAAGAGAGGTGTCAGAATAGCAACATTTCGAAGCTTTGAAAGGGTACTGCACGCTATGCCCGCAAGGTGGTGGGGTATGCACCAAGGAAGCTTTGGGGACTGGAATGAATGCAAGAAAATGATGCACATATGGTTTGGAAAGCCTCAAATGTGATTCACAGACAAAAAGGCTGGAAGCAGTGATCCACACACGCACCTTTCCAGATGGGTGTAGGCATATGTTACAAAACCTATGCGGATACAAACAGACTCCACATTAAGAAACATGGTTAGTAAGCATGTGCATGCAAGGAAATTGCACAAACGAACTCTCAGGTTGGAACAACAAAGTATGGAAATAGTGGGTGGGAAAACACTTATCCACGTAGAAGCTTTTGACAAAGTATCTGAAGCGCTGAACAAGGCACACTATGCGCAACAAACTGATTGGGACTTGCACGTACTAGTGGTTCTATGGGATTATAGAACCATGTGCAAGAAACTGATGGCACAAGTGGCTCTGAGACTGGAGGATGGAGTGAAATCTATAATTCCCATATAGTATAAAATTCCTAGTCCGCGCATAGCAGCACTGGCAGATATGATGGTTCGTGGAACCTTGGAAGAAGAGGTAGCACAGTTGAACGAAGAAGAACACTTGGGACTTGATGAAGGAATCTGATAGGGTGACCTTAGGCTCCAATAACTTATGAAAGAAAGGGTGCGATTAAGGGAAAGGGATAAAAGCACTCTGGAAGAAGTAGAAGTAAAGAAGCTTGAGGATGAGATAAGGGCAGATTTTCTCACTAAGAAGGTCGGGGTGATAAAATAGGTTGCGCACGATTACCTTGACAAATTTTGGGACTACCACTGAGAACCGATTAGCCTGATGCCTTGGATCGAACAACATATTACTAAACGGTTCAACCATGGTGGTGCACTGTAGATGATAAAGTGCGCAATGCATCTAGTAACAATAAAAGGTGGATATGTTTCAAGAAAAGTGATGGGTGACCAGATGAAACCCTATACAAGTGGCGTGGCCACCTGACTAACTGTGGGAAGTACAGTATTAGCGCTCCAGGCAGTTGAAAGGATGTGTGGGAATATAAACTACTCTGCCCAGGAGCTACGCGATGTTGGAGCTGCACGTAGAAGCAAAGTGTCCCAAGGTCCGCGACCGTGCAATGAAGGCTGTGCTGCCACGTAGGTTGGCTAGAAAGTGACGATTGGAGTCACTATTCACGATGTGATGCTCGACTTGAGACCAAAGGGAGTGGATGGCAGGCATTTAAGATATGCTTTATGGGCAAGATTTGGGAAAATCTGCAATGAAGGGAGCATTAATGAACCGGATTTGGGGGGAGCAGTTGAATTCAAATTCAAAACGTGCTATAAATTACAAAGGGTTTCCCAACAAACAACACTTGGTCATTTGTGAATTGAGATGTTGTATGCCTCACGTATTCTAAGCCGAGATCTATTTTCCCTGTGCCGAGCATTGATTTAGCCCCTGATTACACGATTGAAATATTTCTGGACCAGTAAGATGGCAGCATCATAGGAAGTTATGGAAATCGCAGAGATGACCGCTAAAGAGGCCCCGCATGCCCTGACTGTGGGGGATGCCCCTGAAGGCATCAGGATTGTGGCAGAAATCCCTAAATCATCTTGCATTTTGAGGTTGAAGAAAGATAAGCAACCAATGATTCCTACATGTGTGTCCCCTCGAAACCTGCTGCACACCAGGTTAACAATGGAGGAGAAAGGGAAAGAAATTAACATGGAAACCGACAAGGAGGATGAAGACTTGGAGGACCTTATAATTGAAGAAGACGAGGACAAAGCCATGGAGGAAGAAACTAAGCCTATGCACCCTCCAACAAAGTTTCCCACCTATGTCCCCCCATGGAAGGGGAAGGAAAAAGTGCCCAAGGATCTCGATATGGGCAAGAGCTCTCTCTAGACTCTGCTCCTCCTGGAGGACATCATCTTTGAGGGAACACACCTGGGGTGGGTGCCGAACTTGAAATTTGAAGATTGGGATCTCATTGACCACGAGAAGTTTCCTCATCTAGAGACCGTGTAGCTCATGAAGCCCAAGCATAACACCGCAGCGGGGGTTATCAAATTGGAGTTGTGAAAGTGGTTGTGGGGAGTGGAAAAGGCAGGGTTATGAAACCTGCTCTGGGTGCCACACTTCCACCGTGCCCCAATAACAATATTCTTCATCATGTAATTTCTCTACCTAGTGCATGGTCGGTGCTTGTGGCTGAAGGAGCCCATCCCCATCATGGACCACTTAATCCACCAAATTACCTGGCTCCCATGCAAAGGAGAGGACCCCACAAACATCTCAGAGGGGAAGAGTAGTGACTTGGCCATCACAGAGGCCATGAAGAAGAAATACAAGCTGGAGAAGAATAAAAGGGGCTATTCCATATCTGACATCAACAACAGAGAAGTTAAAGTGGCGACCCAGATACTAGTGAGTAAAGTTATGTGCAAGTGCTGCGCGGATGAGGTAACTACACCGGTGGTGGCACTTGCTGAGCAGTACGCGGAGGGGGTTCGGTTCTTATGTAAAGAGTTCCTGGAAAATTGCAGCAAGGCCCCGGAACAAGGAAAAATGTTCCATTATGCATGGCTTCTACTATCCATAGTGCTCGTGGTAGGGGAATTGTCGAGGACAGTCAATTCCTCACAATTGACAGGGATCTGCGAGAGACCGTGAAGTACACTTCATTGTGGGCCACGAAAGATGCAAACCAGATCTATGACAACAAGATATTCTAGGTGTTCATGGAAATGAACATCAAAATGGGGATTAACCGCAAGCTATGGTTATCACCCACTCTCTACAACAGCCTGCAAAGTTTTGCAGAATTTAAAGCAGACCTCCACAACATATATATTAGAGAGCGCAAGGACCCAGCCAAGAAATGGAGAGAGCTACCCCTCATAGCCATAGCTGATGTAATTTTCGATGTACTGGAGACATGGCCTTTGGAGTGGCATGCCCCAGACATCGTGGTAGTGGAGAATTCTGCGACGCAGAAGAAGAAAGAGGAGGCCAAACTATGCATGGCACAGTTGGCAGAGAAGAGAAGGCAAGAAGCAGTGGTAGCAAAAGTGCAGGAGGCACAGGACACTGCGTAGGCAACAACATAACAGAAAAAGGCCGCAGCAGTAGCAACACAGGAGGTAGCCGAGAAGGCATGTGAGGGCCAGAAGTCGCCTTTGCATGGGCATGAGAAAGAGATGGAGACAAAGGAAGAAGAGGGTAGCGCAGACCCATAAACAATGTCAACACTATTGAAGCACCAGTGCTTGAGTGAGTGGACAGGGCTGCATAAGAAGGTGAAAGCCTCCAAGTTGTCGATTGACCCAATCACCCTTACTGAGGGCGATCTCCATGACATAGGTGAAACAGTGAGTGATGTCACCACTGAGGTGCTATAGAATTTCATGGAGGAGAATCAAATTGTGTTGGGGACCCTCAAAGCATAGCTTTAGGAGTTGTAGGTGTGCACTCCTCAGGCTGGTACCCTTTTGACTAGCCTTGTAGTAGGGACAACTGCAATAGAGTAGATGCGACGCACTTAGACAACAAACACAATAGTGCTACCAGAAGGGGCACTGGTTACAACAAATGAGGCCAGCAGGCCTATGAATAGCACACTGAAAGGTATCGAGGTCAACATGGTTTCACTCCCACAAGAGACGCTATATGTTCTGCAGGATGGAATTACTATAGAACTACGACTGAGGGAGAGTTGCGCACTACAAGTGCTAAGCGAGCAAAATATCAACATGGAGTAGTTGAGCTTGCAGCATGACGAAGTGGTGTTGCAAAATAGGTAGATGGCATAGGCACTCAAAGAAGCCTATCAGATGGTCCCTGAGCTAGCCATCCCAACAGACGGACCAGTAAAGGCGTGCATCCAAAGACTAGCAGCAGGAGTGTGTGAGGCACGAGAAGAAATGAACAAGGTTCAGCTGGAGCTAAACCTTTAGATAGCAAAGCTGTGGTTGAAGGCACAGCCATCCACCCCTCCAAAGGTAAGAGAACAACACGCCAACACTATTACATCAGGGATGGAAGAGATCAACAGTGCAGTAAGGGACTGCACCAAAATGTTGGAGGAGTCATTTGAGGTCCTCACTAATCTGCGGGAGGATCCTAACATCTAGTGCATAGAGATAGAGGTGCGTGAGCTCCAGCAGTAGTACGAAATTGTTAAATGGATTGCACAAACAATGGCCCTCACTCAGAGGCTCATGTGAATGCAATAGTCCAAAGTGCTCAAAGAGTAAGTGGACGTCGCACGACACCGACAAGCAATCTTGAAGGCATGCATTCAGCCTTGGATTGAGGATGCCTTCATCATAACAACAAAAAATTGAATGCAAGCTCACACAAATGTGGGGGACGTAGGAACAGGTCTAGGGAAGAAGTTCGAAAAACCATGGTCTCAGAATAGCAGGTATCAGAGATTCAACAGGAAGCCGCTCAATGCGCTGCCGACTTTGCAGCAGTTCAAGCAAAGTTGGAGGGACTCTATGTGAAGATCTCTGCATCGATAGAGTGACTCGAGGGCGAGTCTTTATGTTTGTGTTAGGGGCCTATTGGGCGTGGAATCCCCCCAAAGGCATGTTTTGGAGCTTAAAGCCCAAGTTTTGACCAAGTCCATTGTAAAGACTCCGCAATTTGTGGGCACGGAGCACAAAGTCATAATAGAGTCATAGGGTTGTCCACCCTTATTTTTGTAATATAATGTCTGCTTAGAATATCTACCCATGGTATACGGACCATGGGATTGTATAAATAGAGTGAGGCTCTAAGTGTAGAAAATAGTTAATAAGATAGAAGCTTGATAAGCCTAAGGGATTGAGTCGAAGGGTAAGTTGTGTCTTTAGGGCGTAGAGTAGGAGAAGGCTCTCTAACTGAGTGCGCAGAGACCTAGTAGTCTGCAGCTGAGTGTGCGGACCACTGTAGTTGAGTGCGCAAGGCAGGTCGAGTCTCTAACCATTGGAATAATTAATAAAGAGAAGTTATATCATATTTTTGTATATGTTTTCCTGTTTTATGTATTATTGGGTATGAATTACAAGTTTACTATTTATTTTCTATGCGGACTCATATGAATGTGTTGTATAAATAAGTATAACATAAGGCATCCATTTATGTGAAGATAATTAACGATGTAAGAAGATAAGTAACATCTCAGGTGTGACTTAGGGAAATAGTGTAGAGCGCTGCTCCAGTAGCGCGAAAGCCCCACATCCCCTAGTTAGGGTTACACGAAGGCAAATATATAAGGGCAAGAAGGCTAGGGAAGTGTGTGAAGCAACTTGTGCATAGGGACTAGCAGTTGGACCGAATAAACCTCTCAGACATATCAAGGGTGAAAAAACTTGTTTCCAGCAGCCCCCCATACTACTTTGTGTGAGACCTCAATCTGTGCTCCACGGATTGTTGCAGAAAGGGCCAGTAGTACAGGGATTTGTTTGGCTAATTAACTCCAAACCTGGGCCAGGCCCCAACAAGCTAACAATGTACATTTTGATGTGTCATTTATAGCGATGGGGTTAGTACTAACACAGGCTAGCAGAGAAGGCTTGGACCATCCTATCACGTTCGCAAGGAAAATATTATCCAAAGAAGAGAAGAACTATTCCACCACTGAGTGCGAGGGGCTAGCTATGGTGTATGCACTCCAAAAGTATAGGCACTACTTGCTGGCAGGCCATTTTAAGATGTATACGGATCATTCCATGTTGAAGTACCTGGTCAATAAACCTATGTTGGGGGGGATAATCTACAGATGGTTCTTATTATTCCAGGAGTATGATTTTGTAGTTGTTGTGAAGCCTGGATGATTGAACATGGGACCAGATCATCTGTCGTGCATCAAAACAGGGGAGGAATATACTAACTTGGAAGAAGGATTTCCTGATGCGCAACTATTTGCAGTGCATGTTGCAGATGGTCACTTTGAGGATATAATACACTTCCTAACAACAAGCATTGCTCCGGAAGGATACACTATCTAGCAAAAGAAGGAATTAGTGGTACGCATGATAGATTTTTCTGTCATTGCTAGGCATCTATACAAGATAGGGACTGATGAGATGTTGCGATAGTATGTACCTGAGTTTGAAAGAAGTAGCATCCTTGGGGACACTCATGGGGGTGTCGCGGGAGGACATTATGCAGGGAGAGAAACCGCACAGAAGATTCTACGCGTAGAGTTGTGGTGGCCAACCCTCCATCAGGATTCAAAAACATATTGCAAGGCATGTGATGTATGTCAAAGAATGGGCAAGCCATCGCAGAGGGATGAAATGCCTTTGAATCCACAAATGACGTTGCAACCCTTCGAGAAGTGGGTGATAGATTTTGTAGGACCCATTCAGCCACAAGGAAATACAAGAGCAAGGTACATTATCACTGCAATGGAGTATCTGACTTGTTGGGTAGAAGCACAACTGGTGAAGGATTGTACAGGTGTGACTGCCATGAAGTTCCTATTTGAGCATGTGCTGACACAATTTGGCTATCCAAAGATCTTGATGAGTGATCATGGTACGCACTTCCTGAATGAGATGATTAGTGCACTGATAGAGGAATTTCAGGTATACCACCAGAAGAGCACACCTTATCACCCACTAGCTAACAGGACAATGGATGCGTTCAACAAAGTGCTCAGAAATGCGTTGACCAAGGTTTGTAATGCACAGTGAAATGATTGGGACCTACGCATACTTGCAGTACTGTGGGCTTATCGAACAACATGCAAGAAATTGACTGGACAAACCCATTTTAGGCTTGTCTATGGTGTGGAAGCAGTAATGCGTATGGAATACATCGTGCCTAGTTGGCGCATAGTAGTGCTCATAGGTATGATGGATCGTAGAGCCCTAGAGGAGAGGCTCACATAGCTGGATAAGCTCAAAGAATAAATCTTTGTAGCTAGATTTCACTAGCAGGTCCAAAAGCAGCGTGAAAAGGCATGGCATGATCGGCACATCAAGCTACCCACATTTAAGGTAAATGACGTGGTTTTGTTATATGATAGTAAGTTTGATAATTTTCCAAGGAAATTCAGGATGCACTGGTTAGGGCCTTATGTTATTAAGGAGATGACCGATGGAGGAGTAGTATAGTTGTCCAAATTAAATGGAGAACCCTTCTTAGGAAAGGTGAATGGTAGTCACTTGAAGCCATACACTGGTGGTTCGTCCATGTGACTAAATGGAAGTAGCATAGTCTTAGCGCTCCAGGTAGCTAAAAGGAGGCACTGGACTATAAACTACACTTCCCAATTTGGGTAGCTGTGCAATTGGGAGATGGTGCGAAGAAAGGACGTGTCACTGGGTCCACGACAGCATGGAGGGAGTTGTGTTACCCAGGGAGAAATCCTGAAAGTCAGCTAGAAAGTGATCATTAAAGTCACTGTTCATGAAAATATGGTAGAATTGAGGCCAAGTGGAGCGGGCGACTGGCATTTAAGATGAAATTTATGGCTTAGATCCTTTAAAATTTGTTGCCAATCTAGCATTAATGAACCGATTTTGGGGGGAATGGTCAAATTTGAATTCAAGGCGCCTTATAAATTACAAGTGGCTATCCAGTGAAAAACACTTGGAATTTTGAGTATTTAGTGGTTGAGCTCTCAAGCACCTATGAATCATGAGAAATACGAGCTTGTGATAGTTTCTGCAGTATTTGTGACTTTTCCAGCGAACACACAAGAATTCTTGTGGAAGATCTTGTCAGCACCCCCAGAAGTTACCAATACACAACAAGTAGTAGAGGAGTTGGCACAGGAAATGGAGAGAGAGGCAGAAGTAGCTGCTCTAGAAGTAGCTGAAGTATTGGCAGAGGTCTATAAATCCCCGAGAACATCGAGACCAAAGCCAACCCCAACCAAGGAGACCGTGAAGGACAAAAAGGGTAAGTAACCTACCATACCAGTGCATGCTTTGCCAAGGCGAAACCCACCAAAGCCCACTGCCCAGGAGAAAGGCAAGGCTATAAACCTAGAAGTAGAGTAGGAGGATATCGAAGACATCTCAATGGATGATGAGGATGTGGGAGTGGAAATAGAGGAAGTTGAAGCCTAGGGTGTAGACCATATTACACGGTTACTGGAATATGTCCCTCTGTGCAAGCCTAAGTCCAAGGTCCCAAAAGACATTGATGAAAGTAAGACTCCCCTACAAACCCCTTTGCTACTAGATGAAATTTCTTTTGATGGTCCACGTTTGGCACGAGTACCAATATTGAAGCTCGAAGACTGGGACTTGGCAAACCACGAGAAGTTCCCACACATGGAAATCGAATCGCTGATGTGTCACATCATAAACACAAATACGGGGATGATAGAGTGGCTCAAGGGAGTAGAGAAGGCAAAATTACTCAACCTGCTCTGGGTGCCGCATTATAACCGCACCCCAGTGATATTGGTCATCAAGCAGCTGTTGTGTTTGGTGCATGATGGGTGTCTGTGGCTGGAGGAGCCAATACCCATCACCAATATGTTGCTTCATAGAGTAACACACCTCCCGTATATAGGTGAGAATCCAACAATGATCTTTGGTGGCAAGGGTGGTGAGCAGGTGCTCACAGAATCAATGAAGGAGAAGTTCAAGTTGGTGAAGAAGTCGTGCGAGTATGCTATCTCCGGCATCTGTGACCCCACTGTGAAGGTGGAAACACAAATCCTTGCAGGGAAGGTGATGTGGAAGTGCTATGTCGATGAGGGGCCAGTGCCTGTCGTTGCACTGCATAGCAATGTGTGGAAGGAGTCCAGTTTAACTAGTCAGACTACCTTCTTGGAGAGTTCCCGGCAAACTACCACAAAGAGCAAGAGAAAATCGTGACATTCCACTATGCGTGGCTCTTTCTATCGATCGTGCTGGTAGCATGGGAGCTACTAGAGGAGAGCCAGTTCCCCCAGTCATGCCAAACCTTCTTGAAGTAGCAAAGTACGATTCGTTGTGGGCGACCAAGGACGTGGAGTGAGTTCAGGACAGCAATATCTTTTGGATATTGATGGAAATGAATATCAGGATGGCCATCAATAGCAAGCCATGATTTTCGCCCATGGTATATGCTAACCTACAGAGCTATTATGAGTTTGAAGCTAATTTTCATCGAATATCAATCAAGGCATAGAAGGACCCGTGCAGAAGTGGTACGATTTGTTGTACCCGGCCATAGATGATGCCATCGATGCGGTGCTTGATAAATGCCCAACAGAGTGGCACACTACCATGGACATGGCGGTGGGTGGAAGCAAGTTTGCTGCACAGAAGAAGAAGGAAGAGGCCAAGCTGAAGATGGTTCAGTTGGTCGAAAAGAGGAAAAAGGAGGCCACTGAGAAGGCCCAGGATAGGTAGGAAAGGAGGCAGGAAAATAGACAGGTGGCACAAAGTGTGGCTCTGATAAAGGCACATGGTTGCCTTCACTTGAGACTGAAGAGGAGGACACAAAGCAGCACAGCGTGGACCCTCGGGAGACGTCCGGCCGCATTAAGCGCCTAAGACAGCTAGATAAGGGAGGGTCCAGAAAGAAATGCAAGGCAACCAAGACCTCACTGGACCCTATCACATTGATGGAGGGCGACTTATATGACATTGGTGACACAATCACAGATGTCACCATAGAGGCCTTGCAACAATTTGAAAATCATCATAGATCATCTTAGGGGCCATCCAGACTAGGATGCAAAATTTGCAGACCCGCGTGTCACAAGCTAGTACGTTGTCTACCAACTTAGATATTGGCACATCAGAGGCTACCGATATGCTGTGCATGAAAGCTTCCACTACAATAGTGCTACCAGATGGAGCATTGAGCATGGAAAATAAGGCTAACAGGCCCACTATCAGTGCCTTGAAGGGATTTGGAGTGAACTTGGTAGTGCTTCCGCGCAAAGCACTCCACCTCTTGCAGGATGGAGTAGTTGCAAAGTTGAGGGCCCGTGAGCACTGTGCCCTCCAAGTGATTAGTGAACAAAGGATAAACAATGAACATATGGCCCTATAGTGAAATTTTTTCATCATCGTTGAGGCTGAGGTGACTAGCTAAAGAAAGAATATCATACAGGTCATGGAGGAGGCATGGAAAATGGTCCTAGAGTTGGCCATTTTAGAGGAGGAGCTAGTCAAGGTTTGCATCTGGAAATTGGACACAAGAGTGTGTGACACTCGGACACAGATGGTGCACGTTCAATTGGAGTTGAACCTATAGATTATAATGCTCCAGTTGAGGGCACAACCTTCAACACTGCCAGAGGTCAAGGAACAATGGGTGGTTGCTATCATAAAAGTAGTCACGGCAGTGGAGAGTGCAGTAGCAGACTGCACATAGTTGTTCAATCAATCGTTTGAGGTCCTAACTAGCTTATAGGAGGACCCAAACATCCATAGGATAGAGATGGAAATGCGTGAACTCCAAGAGCAATATGACTAAGTTAAGGGCACTGCTACACAGTAATTTGTCACCGTTCGTCACCGTCCCCGTTACCCCCTCTCCTGCATCCTGGAGGACCCATTCCGGGACTTGTGAGAAGTGACAAGACTTGAAACCACTTGCCTTATTTACCTCTAAACATGAGCTTCATATGCC
>APFE030103315.1:0-13174 GCA_000404065.3 Pinus taeda | reverse complement strand
CCCAGCCAAAGGAGGACTTGACGTCAGGACGCTGGTTGTATTCTCCTTTGTTGAATTATTAATAATAGATGACTATCATTATGGTTCCATTCTCGTTGTACTTGTAATGGTTGATGTTGAAATATATCTTTCTTGACTGATGTATAATTGCATATATTAGATTTTACACTTGTGTTTGTATTGTTCTCTTTGTGTGCAGGTGTCCATTCACGTGGATAGTGGAGGATCGTGACCGGCCAAGGCAAAGGAACGCGAGCGCCATCTCTTCTACAAACTAAAGCATTGGATCTCAAGTGGGTCTTCGCCACCTACTCTTTATTTGCAATTAGGAACTTGCGTTATAGCATTGTTTGATTGTTGCTAGACCCGTTCTGGGCTAGTAGGGATTGCCTCTATCCGTAGAGGGGATTTACCTCTCCAACAATTTGGCGACTTCGCTGGGGAGTTTAGCTTGTTGTTTGTTTTGTAAACTTAAACGGAGTCTGAAACACGACCATATAGCCTTCGAAACACTATTGCTTTGCAGTAGTGAAGTAGATCAAAGCCGCTTCAGTCGATCTCCAGTTTGGTTTACGAACTAAACAATTTGGAGTTTGTCTTGCCTCTTTGGTTTTCTTTTGTTTGCTTGCTTAGATAAGCCTTTGGAATTGAGTTTCTTGCTGCCCCTGTGCTTTTTGACTTGCTTTAAGCTTGTGACCCAAGCCCTGGACTGCATATTTTTCTTTTGAAATTGGCAAACTTTGTTACCGCACTTTTTTCCTTCACAGTCGCACTAGTTGTCCTTGTTGCTAACTGACAACCTGCGCCAATCCCTATTTAGCGCGAGTTGCAGCCTGACAGTCGCGCCAGGCCGTGTAGTTTTTGGTCCACTTGTTTTGCTTGCTGTCTGAGCTTGGATTTGTATTTTACCACCTCTTTTTCAGTTGTTGGAGTGTGTTTAAGCCCTGTTTGACTGGTTTGCAACCTTTGTCCTCCGGGTGTTCGCCTCTTTCCATCGATTTCACAATTCAACCCTAGGGAACCTAGTGGCTGTGTGTGTCGAGCCTCCCATGGGAGTTTTGGGTTCTTTGATTATCCGGTTAACCTTGTGATTGCTTTTCACATTTTCTTCAGTGATTGTTGAAGTATTTTTGAGTGATTTCCGAATAACTTGCTCTTGTTTGCTTGGATTTCATTCTAGCTTTGTTTTAGCTTAGATCACATAGCTCGTGCGAAGCCTTGTTTTCCTTTTGATTTGGAGAACTATTTTAGTGTCTTGGGATTTCATTGTACCTTCATTGAGTGAATTTGCTTCTTTACTCAGTGTTGTTATCTTTCAAAATTCATTCTAGTGCATTGTGCTTGTAGAAAGGAATCAAATAATCTCTTTTGCATTTAATAGTGAATGGAATAGCACTTTTCGTTATTTGCATTATTGAAAAGAAAAAGTTTTGTTTATTTTTCATTAGCTGCATCAAGTTGTTTGGTTGATTGAGTTCGTTTTGTTTGATTGAAACTCTTAAACTTCTCGTAGTTAGTATTCATCAAACGAAATGGCTTTCTTTCGCATGTAGCTTGCATCTAGGAAATTATGGAAGATCACATACGGTAGGGCCTTAAACTGAAACTTAACTAAAATATCAACCATAAAATAAACCGAATTAACTTAAAAACGCATTGGAACATAACGCAAATATTCTAGAGGTCTAGGCTAGAGACGTGCTCTGGCATCGTTAAACCTAGTCACCTTTGTTCTCACATTAAGGCTGGGTGATTCCTCCTGGTGTGGTTCGATTGTGGTCTAGTACGGACTTGTGCTCCCATGTACCGTCATGTATATATGGGGAGACTCCACTAGGTTTTCATCCTTGATCCATAGGAAGCCGTGTCTGCCGCCTTACAAGTTGTAACGCACCGAACACAACATTCGGGAAGATTGACTGCAGTACGGAAAGTCCTTGGTTTTCATACGATTGCCAAGGTGTATAAGCAGTTTTACGGATTGTCTGGTAAACCCCTTTGCCTAGTTTCTCCAGAGCAGTCTCGTTTTGATCCTTTTCGGACTCTGTAAAAGAAAAGGCTCTATAGAGCATTTGTCACTTCGGGCTCTCAAAACATTCGAAGGCGACTAGAGTCACCTTTTTTCCTTTTCTCGACTCTTAAAACATGAAAAGGTCAAGTTGTGTCCTAATGTAATAAAATTTATTTGGCCACGATAACGTTTACCTTGGTAGATATTATTTGCGTTTAGTTTTGAGTAGGGTCTTTTATCGTTAGTTTGCTTAGGGTCTTTGTTTGATCATCTTGGCGGATCCATCAACTTCGTCTCCTGTCCCAAGTGACCAAGGGTCTCCATCTTCTGTTGCCCCTGAGACACCCGTTTGTGACGCTCTTCCCATTGTTATGAGCATCCAACTGTTGAACTCTCGATCTCCAGAGGACGAGCTTTACGACTTGTTTTGGAACCCTGTTTGGGAACCCTCTGAAGAGGAATTTCCCACCACTCCTGTTGGTGTTCCATCTCTGATGGCTTCTTCCGATATGGAGGATACATCTCCTGTGTCGAGTGGGACGCCCGTTATGTCGAGTATTGATACTCCCATTTCGGCTACATCCCCAATCATCTCTATGCCCTACACCGTTACGCCTCTTGGTGTCACGGTGCAGGTGCGCTATAGATCTTTGAGGGATGCTATGAAGTCCGCAGCTTCCTCTTCTATGTGGGATCAAAACATCGTCCCTACCACAGGACCATTTGTTTCCCAAGTTTACCATACTGCTGTTACAGCAGTCCCGACCAATCTGACCGTCTGTGTCGCGTCGTCAACTCCAGTTGTTAGTGTCGTTATAGCGTCGTCTGCTATCACTTCTGCTGCAGGCCCATCTCGAGGTCCGGCACAAAGTGGTCAATCGACACATACTGCTAGAGTTGTGCACCCCACAAGTGGTGCTCCTCCTGCTTCCAATCATATGACGGCAGAGGAGGCATATTTTCAGTACTTGCGCAATGTCCAGAACCCAGGTGGGCAAGGCCCCTATTATGATCTTGAGAATCATTATTTGTATACCTCCTTGCCTAAAGAGCCTTACGTTGAGGCTTCCGTTCCATTGAGCATGGCTTGGGGTGCTACCAGATATGGTGGCGGCCAATACCATCAGGGTCAAGGACAACCATCGCAAGGACCACCCTACCAGGGTCAACAGCCTTACTCGCAGCCTAATCATGGGCAGCAGTATAACGGCCAGAATTACCCAGGTCAACAAGGAGGCCCGCAAGGACTGCCCTATCAGGGACAACCTTTGGCCTCTAGTGGTCCGTCTTTCACATATCTTGGGCAACCTTCCAGAAACCCGGGACAACCCAATGCTCAACAAGGACAACCCGGTACCCAACAAGGCTACCCTTCGGGGCAACCTTATGGAAACCAGGGACAACCTTATGGTCAGCAAAGTCAACCCGGAAACCAGCAAGGCAACCCGTCTGGGCAAGGGGGCAAGCCTTACGCACAGCAAGGCCAGCCTACCGCTCAGCAACCATCTGGTCAACAAGGACAATCCTCGGTTGCGCAAGGGTAGCCCCTCACTCAGCAAGCTAGACCTTCTGGGCGAACGGGGACGTCTCAAATCTGACCAGGACAACCTTCCGTCCAGATGGCCCAGCATGCAGGCGGGTACCAATCCCGGCCTCCTTATTCAGGTGGGTATCAATCCCAGCATCTGTATTCAGGTGGGTATCAATCCTAGCCTCCTTATTCGGGTGGGTATCAATCCCAGCCCCCTTATTCAGGTGGGTATCAATCCCAGCCTCCGTACTCAGGTGGGTATCAATCCCAGCCTCCGTATTCAGGTGGGTATCAATCCCAGCCTCCTTATTCGGGTGGGTATCAATCCCAGCCTCCTTATTCAGGTGGGTACCAATCCCAACCCCCGTATTCAGGTGGGTATCAATCCCAATCTGGTCATCAAATGCCGCCTGGTTCTCAGGCTCAGTATGGATACCAGCAACCCCAGGGGCAAAATCAATATGCCCCGTATCAAAATTACCAATAGCTGCAGGGTAATCCTTATCAAAATTATCAACAACCTGCTGGCCAGTATGGTAACCAATGGGGCACTGGGGGGCAAAACCAGTATCAGCAACCCGGTTCTGGAAACAACCCTTACGGACAAAATCCTTCTGGACAAGGCCCTTTTGGACCTGGTCCATCGGGACAAGGCCAATGGGGGAAATGAGGAACTGGATGGAATTCTGGCTCTACCTCGTATTGAGGACAAATGTCCTTTAATCCGCAGCTACCATTTTTAGCGACGTTGGAACTGCCCGATGTCTCGAAGTTAACGAATGATCCCATTTTACATAATTCACAATGGCCACTAGTTCCAACTAAGATACCTAGTGACTGTCCGAAATTCGACGAGAAATCCGGAGAGGACCCTCAAGCTCATGTGATGACGTATCACTTATGGTGTTCGTCCAATTCATCGCTCGATGACTCGATTCGGCTTCGCCTCTTTCAGAGGACTCTCACTTGTTCGGCAGCTAAATGGTATATTGAATTGACCCGCGCGTCATTTCAAGATTTCAATTCGTTGGCCATGGCATTCCTTACTCACTTTCAATTACCCATTCGGTACGAGACAGGGACTCACCTCCTTACGTCTCGTAAGCAGGATACGGCTACGCATATCTCCGATCACATTCATGAATGGAGAAGGCGTCGTAGGTTGATCAAGTTCTGGATTCCTGATCAACTCCTCACTGACTGGTTCACGACTTCCTTTGTCCCTAAGATTGCACAGGACATTGCTATGGGAGCTTGTGTAACTGAAGAGCAAGCAATCGCGCGCGCTCAGTACCTAGACTTAGTTTACTCTTAGTCTAGTACCTTGTATGAGTATTTGCCGGATGCCCCAAGGCCCGGTACATCCAAGGCTCCGCCCAAGCCATCTGTCGATGGAGTCATTGGCTCTGTGAACCCGGCCTCTAAAAAATCATCGAACCATGGGAAGCAAAAGTCAAGTGCATCCAACGAAAACACTTCTCAGGGTGGTTTAAATTATGGTAACACTTCCGAGGTCAACGTCGTCCAGTCCACCACGGCGGGCAAGGCCTCGAAAGGAAAGAAAAAGGAAAAGGGGAAAGGGAAAAATAAATCCGAGCAACCCAAACAGAAATCCTCTAAACCTCCAGCCGAGGAAGGAGCTAAGCGCAAACCCAAATATCCTTGCCTCATTTCTGAGGAGGATCACTATACTAAGGACTGCCCCAGGCGGTCCGAAGTTAGTCGTTTGTTGAAAGGTGTTCCTGGGGTCCCTGCGGTTCTTAAAGAACCCTTTCCCTCTCAGCAAACTCAAATGGTGGCTGATCCCTCTTCTTCTCCCTTCGGTTCCCAGGTCTTCATGGCTGGAACTATTCCCATTCATGTAACGACTCGAGCGAAGGAGTATCCGTCGTCCGCCAGGAAGGAGCCAGAGGTCCCCTCAAGTGCTCCTTTGTCTAGCTCTGGTCCCCTCCATATCGAGAGACCGAGTACTGAGACGATAATCTGACCCCCTCCCAAATGGGTACTCAGAAGATCTTCTTATAATCCGAATGCTCGTGCTGCCCAGCACTATAGCATCGTAGAGGACTTAGCGCAGGCTCCTTTGGCTATGTCCGCCTTAGAGGTTCTTTAGAGTTGCCCCCCCCAGAGGAAGTCCCTACTATCAGCCATCGGTGGCATCGACCCAGTGGACTTGGATTTGATTACCTTCGACCTCGAGAGCCATGTTCCTCGACTGCCTCATCAGATCGCTTTTCTCATTCAAGTCGTCATCAATTCCAAAACGATCCATCGTATAGTTATTGATGAAGGCGCATCAACTTGCATTATGTCTATTACGTGTTGGAAAGCGATCAGGTCCCCGACTCTGAGCCAGTCCCCAAAAACCTCGGAAGCATTCGATGGGAGAGAATCCCGCCCTTATGGTATTCTTCAACAACTACCAATCACCTTAGAAGGGAAGACTGTGGAAGTAGAAGTTGAGGTTGTTGACACAAATCTCACATATATCCTCCTTCTGGGCCGGAGTTGGACATACGCCATGCGTTCCGTGGCTTCATCCCTCTTCCGTGTCTTTTGTTTCCCTCATCAGGGAAAAATTGTCATGGTTGACCAGCTTTCTTTCTTCGCTTCCTCTTCTGAGGGAAATGTACCATTTGTTGAGCATACCTCCGTTTGAGAGTGTGGGAGCTGGGCTCTTCAAAGAACCCGCCCTTATGGGTGTTTTCTCCCTCCCACCTCCCAACCTCGCCTCGATCTCCATGATCTCGGTTCGTTCTGATCCTTGGACCCTCCCCTCCATCGACCAGATAGAATCTTGGGGTGAGGAGATTTCGTTGAGTCCAGCCGAGCTCAACTACATCAAAATTGTTGTTGCATCGGCCTCTCATGATCAACCCACCGTCATGAGTGGGGCTCTTGACTCAGATGATTTTCCCCCCTGGTTCGGAGAATACACCTCCTCGGATCCATTAAAGGAAATATTTCCTTCCGATGAGGCTATCATAGAGACTATGTCTCTCGAAGAACGTCTGTGGTCCCCTCTTCACCACCGTTCCTCCTTTCTCCCCACCTTCCGGGAAACACTGCTTTGTCTCGAGTGTTTTGCTCCATGTCTCCCTTCTCAGCCTCTTCAGACGCCCATCCAGATTTATCATACATCGTCTAAAGGGAATTTAGGGAACATCACGCAGACGCAACCCATCGACATCTCTGTTAAGCCAAGGATTGTCGAGAACATTTATATAGGAGTCACTTGCACTCCTGAGGCGATTCATATTTACATCGCACTTTTCCACGAATTTCGTGATGTCTTTGCATGGTCCTACGAAGAAATTCCCGGTATTGATACATCCATAGTAGTGCACGAGATACCGACGTATCCCGGGGCCAAACCTGTTCGTCAGCGTTTGCGCCCCGTGCACCCCCGTAAGGCAGCAGCTATCAAAGCAGAGGTTGAAAATCTTCTTAAAGCTGGATTCATTTATCGTATCCCACTGACAGATTGGGTCTCAAATATTGTCCCTGTAGATAAAAAACAGGGTACCATTCGCGTCTGTGTCGATTACCACGACATTAATAGAGCTTGCCCAAAAGACAACTACCCCACGCCATTCATTGACCAACTCATTGACGAGTGTGCGGGCAGTGAAATATATTCTTTCATGGACGGCTTCTCTGGGTACAACCAGATTAATATCGCCCCTGTTGATCAACACAAGACGACCTTCATCTGTCCGTGGGCACTTTTGCTTACAAAAAACTCCCCTTCGGTCTTAATAATGCCGGCGCTACCTTTTAGCGTGCGATGTCTTATGCCTTCCATGATATCAGGCACATCGTACAGCCTTATCTGGATGACCTTCCCACTCATTCAGCTAAGCGCGCAGACCACCCATCGTATCTTCGTGAGATTTTTCTTCCTTATCGACACTATAATATCCGATTAAATCTGCATAAATGTGTCTTTTGCGTCTAATCTGGCCGACTTCTCGAGTTTATCGTCTCCCGAGAGGGCATCCGTTTGGATCCCCTTAAATTCGAGGAAATTGTGAATCTTCCTCCCCCTGCTACTTTGCGGCAATTGCAGAGCTTGCAGGGAAAAGCTAATTTTCTAAGACGGTTCATCCCAAACTATGCTGAAGTGGCAAAGGGTTTTACCCGGTTACTTAAGCGAGACACCCCATTATGATGGGATGCCATAGCCGAGGATTCTTTTGCTCATCTCAAAACTCTCCTAGTTTCCGCCCCTTTGTTGTGGCCTCCAAATTATCATCGTGACTATACACTATATTTGGCCGCTGCCGATACCACTATCGGTATGGTTTTGGTCCAAGACGACGATGATGGCATCGAACATGTCATTTATTATCTTAGTCGCAACTTACTATATACGGAGACTCGATATGCATATGTCGAGAAGTTGGCCCTCGCTGCTGTTTGCGCCATCCAACGTTTCCGTCACTACATTTTGTTGCGTACTACGATGGTGATTTTGGATTGCAACCCCATGACCTACATTCTTTCACGACAATTGCTGGGGGGAAAATACTCAAAGTGGATCGTAATCCTCCAAGAGTTTGACTTGGAATTTACTGCTGCCAAGTCCAAGAAATCACTTGTCTTTGCTGAACTTTTGTGTTCCTTGCCATCCGCCGCTACTTCCTCGCAGATAGAGGAGTCTATTCCAGATGAAAATCTTTTCCTTATCAGCACCCTCAATCCTTGGTATGGGGACATCATTGTCTACTTGCAGGCATCCTCCTTCCGCCCCGAGACCTCGAAAGACGCTCATCGCCGGATTCGTCACCAAGCCCAACCATATCGCATAGTTGGGGACACCCTGTACCGCCTCGGTGTTGATTCGGTTCTTCGCCGATGCTTAACCTTCGAAGAAGCTAAAAGAGTTCTAAATGACTGCCACTCTAGTGCTTGTGGCTGTCACATGTCTAGATATGCCACCGCACAGAAAATCCTCCGTGCTGGCTACTTCTAGCCTTCCATTTTCAAGGACTGCATTCTTGTCATCCGTTCTTGTCATGAATGTCAGATTTACCAATGGAAGATGCGTGCGCCACCTGCCCCACTACACCCCATTGTGACTGTTGGCCCCTTTGCCAAATGGGGCATCAATTATGTGACATGTAACCCTCGCTCGGCCGGGGGGCATGGTTACATCATCGTTGCTGTAGATTACTTTACAAAATGGGCCGAGGCGATGCCCACATTGTCGGAAGACGGTCATACCGTGGCACAGTTTCTGTTTAACCATGTTATTTCGTGGTTCGGAGTTCCACAAGCCATTGTCACTGATCACGGAAAACATTTCCGTAATCATATGATGGCCGAGTTGACAACCCAGCTAGGTCTTAGGCATGATAGTTCGACTCCGTACTATCCTCAGGCAAACGGTCAAGTGGAAGTCGTGAACAAGGTCTTGGTCACGATGCTTCAAAGAACTGTTGGCATGCACAAGTCTAGTTGGCATTTGATGTTTTTCTCCACTTTGTGGGCCTACTGGACCTCCGTGAATGACGCCACCGGTTTCACCCCTTTTCAGTTAGTATATGGACTGGAGGTGTTACACAGTAAAATGTCACTGCCATCATGTCAGTCTCCCTACTGTGCTATAACCCACATTCACCTATACTCATGCTCCTCAAAATGGCTAAAAAACCCTCTTTGCCTAAGTTAAAGGAATCATCGCGTCTGTTAATCAAATAACCGCGCTGACAGGCGAAGGCCAGTATATCTGATGCGCTGCCAGCGCGGAAGCACACGTCTTTTCCGCGCTGGTCCCATTTTACGGATAGCGCACCCTCCATTTGTCCTGTTGGGCGCTGACCAGGACTCCTCTGTAGTTGGTCCGCGATGTCAGCGCGCCAGCCCAGTGTCTCACCCGCGCTGATCCTGTTTGGGCGAATTTGTTCTAACAACCAACCTTCCAGATCCCTCCAGACTTGGTTGTTAGCATTGTTGAGGTCGCCATCCTTTCTCTGGCATGTCTGTTCGACTGACCATCCACTTATCTTGGGGAAAAGCTCATCCTTTACCTATTCATGGAGACTCCTTCTCCTTTATAAGCCTCCTCCATTGCCCATGAGCAGCTAGTTTGGAACATATAGACTTTGATTGAGGAATTCTTAGTGCATTAGTGCTGCTCTTTGTAGGCATTTGGTGTGTTGTGTGAGGATTGCTTTTGAGCTTGAGGAAGGTTATGAGCTTGTTGCCTTGTATGTGAGAGAGAGACCTCTTTGACTTGGGAGATTTGCTTCAAAGGTGAATGCTTGGAAGACATGCTGGCTGGACCCTCTAGAGAAGGACTCAGCGTAAGGACTTTGGTTGTACCTTACTCTATTTTCTGATTAATAAAGATAGATGACTACTCTTATGGTTCCATTTCCATTTGTCCTATGAATGGTTAATGTAAATTGTATCCTTCCTGACTGATACATAGTTGTTTTTAGTAGATTTTACGCTTGCGTTTGTTCTCTCTTTGCTTGTGCAGGTGTCCGTCTGCGAGGATAGTGGAGGACTGTGATCGGCTGAAGCGAAGGAGCGAGAGGATCATCTCTTCGACGAACATAGCGTTGGAATCCAAGTAGGTTTCTTTTACCCACTTGTTAATTACAACTAGGAACCTGCGCTGTAGCATTGTTTGATTGTTGCTAGACCCCTTTTGGGCTAGTAGGGATCGCCTCTATCCGTAGAGGGGATTTACCTCTCCAACAATTTGGCGACTCCACTGGGGAACGCTTGCTTGTCTCTTTGTATTTCACCCTTGTTTTTGATTTGATCATTGCCTCTTTGTCAAAGTTTGGGGATTGGTTTGTTGATTGATTTGTTTCCTGGTTCATCCTGGGAACTGCTTTAATTGCCTTGAAAGCCTGTTGCCTTGGTTTGGGGGTTTTTGGTTCGATTTTATCTATTTTTTAGCCTCAGCGCGTTTTATTTTGAAACAGCTGAGCTGACATCGCACAGTGTCTTCTTTGTTGTTTCTGTCATCGCGTGTATACATTTAACAGTCGCGCTGACCTGTTTTTCGGGCCAGCGCCCTTTATTCGTGTCCTTCCGCGCTGATAGCGCAAAGTTGCTACAACGCTTTTTCTGTCATCGCTTTGTTGCTGAGGGGTCACCCGCGCTGATCCTGTAAAACTCTTTTTTGTCCAAATTGACCTACTGAACCTCTTGGTTTGGCTGTCCCCTGCTTTTTCCACTTGGCCTTTGGCTTGATAATTTTGTTTAAGCTGTAACTCGCTTGCTTGCGAGGCCTCGTTCCACGAGGGTTCGTTTACTGCTTGTTTTCAGTTTTGCAAAGCCTTCCTCTTTGCTCTCATCACTTGGTTTGCATTTTGTCTTGACTGTTACGATCACCAAAGTGTGTCAAGCCGTCGCTTGTCTGGTTGTGGACTCTCATCCTTCGGGTGTTCGATTTTCTCCATTAATTTCGCACTCAAACCCTAGGGCATCTAGTGGTCGTGTGTGTCTAGCCTCCCATTCAGGATCTTGTGTTCTTGGTTGACCAGCCAACTTCGTTGTTGTTTTCAAGTTTGTTTGGTGATTGTTGAAAGTGATTGATTGTGTTCCAAACGATTTGCTTTCCTCTTTTGAATTCCTCGCTGTCTGGTTGAGCTTAGATAACATGGCTCATAAGCCTTTGTTTTCCTTGGATTTGGGAAACTGGTTTTAGTGACTTGGGAATTGTCTTGTGTGTGCATTAAGTGATTTAGTTTTTCACTTACTGTTGCTATCTCTCTAATTCATTTTAAAAGAACTTTTATGTCATTGAAAAGTAAAGCAAACTAGTGTCTTTTGCATCAATAGTTGAAAGGAAAAGAGCATTTCATTATTTTGTGCTTTCAAAAGAAAAGTTTCATTTCCTTGCTGTTAGTTGCATTAGGTTGCGTGATTGCTTGAATTCGTTTTGTGGAAAATCCTTAACTTTCTTATAGCTAGAATTCATTGAACAAAATGATGATCTTTGGCATGTAGTTGCATTTAGGTGTTTTTGAGAGATCATACGGTAGGGCCTGAAACTCAAACCTAATTCAAGATCAACTGTAAAATAAACCAAATTTATCTAAAAACGCATTGGAACTTAACGAGAACATCTAGAGGTCTAGGCTAGAGACGTGTTCCGGCGTCTTTAAACCTAGTAGCTTAACGTTGAGTGTTTGGGTGATTCCTCCACAGTGAAACGATAAGTGCTAGTACGGATTGGGCTCCCACGTACCGTCGGGTATATATGGGGAGACTCCATTAGGCTTGCACCCTTTATCCGTAGGAAGCCGAGTCTGTCGCCTTGTAAACCGTAATGCACCGAACACAGCATTCGGGAAGATTGACTGCAGTACGGGAAGTCCTTGGTTGTCATATGATTGCCAAGGTGTATAAGCAGTTTTACGGGTTGCTTGGTAAACCTTTTGCCTAGAACTTCCAGAGTAGTCGCTTTTGATCCTTTTCAGACTCGCTAAAAGAAAAGGTGTAAGTGAGCGTCTTGTCACTTCGTGCTCATTAAACATTCGAAGTAGATAGAGTCATCTTTTCGTCCTTTTCTCGACTCTCGAAACATGAAGAGGTCAAGTTCAGTTCCTGTATTTTAAAATTTATTTGGCCTCGATAACATTACTTGGTTAGATCTTGTGTGCGTTAGCTGAGTAGGTTTTGTTTTGCTATGGCAACTTTTCCAGGGTTCACCAACCTAGGTTCCCCTCCTGACGGGAACCCTAGTCATTTCCCTCCTCTTGGGAATGTTGGTGCTCCTTATATGGCGACATTATGCCTTCCAGTGTTAACAGTCGGGTTGCCTGTTTGGTTGTTTTCAACCTCTTTGGTCCCTACCGTGTCGGCTGATACTTCATCAGTCCCTCCACCTGCACAACATCATGTTGCACCTAAGGTGGACCTCTCTCCTTCGACCCCTACTTCTACATCTCCTTCTTGTACTTCGCCTGGTGAAAGTTTCGATTCAAGTAACAGGTGGCTAAGAAGAAGAAGAAGAAGACCAAGAAGAAGAAGTCTCTCCAGAGAGAGGTTACTAGTACGACTGTTCCCGTAAGTGCACCTGAAGTCGGGCCCCCTTTCGCTCCTCCGCGGAAGGTTAAGTTTCCTTGCCGATTATGCAAGGAGGACCATCTTCTTCGTGATTGTCCTGGCATTCCCAGGATCTTAGAAGTATGGTCTCGTGATCCGGCTCGCCCCTCATCGTCCACTGAGGCTCACGGCAATGTTCCCTCATCGGTTGGGAATGGTAAGGGAAATGGGAAGATTCGAATCCCCTGTAGACTTTGTGAAGGCAATCATCCCCTTCACCTTTGTCCACTCATGGATAAAGCCTCTGTTGTTTTGGAAAGTCTCCCAGCTCCCCCGCCCCAACTCCCCATTGGATATCAACGTCTGTCTGCAACTGCAGATCATTCGCCTCCCGACAACGAGATTGTTTCACATTCTCCACGTCTGTCTGCAACTGGAGATCATTCGCCTCCCGACAACGAGATTGTTTCACATTCTCCTCTTGTAAACTTGGAGAGGTAAATCCCCTCTACGGATAGAGGCGATCCCTACTAGCCCAACATGGGTCTAGCAACAATCAAACAATGTTGCACCGCAGGTTCCTAGTTGTAATTAACAAGTGGGTAAGAGTAACCTACTTG
>APFE030103303.1:136518-209749 GCA_000404065.3 Pinus taeda | reverse complement strand
TATTACCTCCAAGCCCAATAGAAGTATTGTAGCAATCAATGTTCTCAGCATGGGAGGCAAACACAAATCAACGCTCATCGATCATTTGGGTAGATAGGTCAAAGGAATATGGTACCTCTTCAGATCCTTGGTTGCATGTATATTCTACAGATGAAGGAATTGTTCAGTCAATGATGATAAAGGGGGCACCATTGGAAGATTACCACCATCGTTCCCATCTTCCGGATTACAACGAAGACTACTCCAGCAACCTTAATCATCCTTCAATTTTTTATTTTCTATCAAATACTGTAAATACGGTGGATTCCAAGTGAAACCTATCCAATATTGAAGAAACTATCCCCATAAATATCTCGACCAAACTAGATGTTTTAGAGAATATTCATGTCGGAAAATCTTGTTCTTCTTCAGAACTGGAAGTATATTACGCTCTCTTTCGCGAGTTCAAAGATGTCTTTGCATGGTAATATGAAGAAATGCTAGGCATTCACTCGAGCGTAGTTGAACATGAGATTAAGATGTATCCAAATGTTAAACCAGTACGACAACGGCTTCAGCAGGTGCACCCAAGGAAAGCCACTGCCATCAAGGAAGAAGTTGAAAAACTTCTCCATGTTAGTTTCATATACCCGGTTGCTCTAACTGATTGGGTATCAAACATTGTTCCTGTAATGAAAAAGTAAGGAACGATTAGAGTGTGCGTCGATTATAGGGATGTAAATCAAGCTTGTCTAAAGGACAACTATCCTACACCCTTTATCGACCAGATAATTGATGAATGTGCTGGATGCGAAATATTTTCGTTTATGGATGAATTGTGGGTATAATCAAACAAATATCTGCCCACAGGACCAATCAAAGACTGTATTTATTTGTCCATGGGGCACATTCGCGTACCACAAGCTACCTTTTGGTTTAAAGAACACAGGGGAAACCTTTCAGAGGGCAATGAATTATGCCTTCCATGACATCAAGAACATCGTTCAACCATACCTTGACGATCTTCCAGCTCATTCACGAAAGCAGACCAATCATCCACAACATTTGAGAGAAAAATTTCTATGTTGCCGACACTACAAGATATGACTCAATCCACACAAGTGTGTGTTTTGTGTCAGTTCTGGTAGTTTACTTGGATTTGTAGTTTCAAAAGATGGGATTCGCCTTGACCCATGTAAGGTTCAGGTAATAATTGATCTGCCTCCACCTTCAAATTTGCTTCAGATTAGAAACTCAAAGGGAAAGCAAAATTTCTAAGGAGGTTCATTCCAAATTACGTCGAACTTGCTAAAGGTTATACGCGTCTGTTGAAAAAATAGGTATCCGTCAGGTTGCACAAGCTTCCTTTGATGCTCTAAAGGAATCCCTAATAAAAGCATCATTAATGTATGCTCCTAATTATAAAAAAGACTTTAACCTATATTTGGCTGCAGCAGATATGACCATCGCAATGGTTTCAGTTGAAGAAGACAATGGAATCCAACATCTTGTCTATTATTTAAGTTGAAACTTAAATGATACAGAAAGCAAGTACTCCTATGTTGAAAAGCTAGCTCTCATAGCTATTCAAGCAGTGCAGAGATTTCGACACTATGTCCTCTTTCGAAAAACTACCATTTTGTCAGATTGCAACCCCATGACTTACATCTTGTCGTGATAGTTGCTTGGTGGCAAATATTCGAAATGGATAGAAATTTTGCAAGAGTTTGATCTGGAATTCGTAAAATCCAAATCAAAGAAAGCTCTGGCTTTCACAAAGTTACTATGGGACTTCCCATCGTCGTCTAATGATTCAACATCCAAAGCAACAATCATGGATGAATCTTTGTTTCTGATATCTTCAAGTGATCCATGGTATGGAGATATAATCATCTATCTCTAGACCCAAACATATAGGTCTAATACCTCTCGCTCAGAACAACGACATACTCATGCCAAGCAAAAGATTACATGATGTTTGGTGATACACTTTACCGCCATGGTATCGATATAGTTCTGTGAAGGTGCCTCACCCATGAGGAGGCTGAAAAAGTCGTGAATGATTGTCATTAAAGCGCATGTGTGGGGCATTAATTTGGTTATGCTACGACACAAAAGATTTTACATGCAGGATAATTCCAGCGAACAATGTTCAAGGATTGCGTAACCGCAGTCAAAAGTTGCCATGCTTGTCAAATCTTCGACCGCAAAACCAGAATACCACCCGCACCTCTGCAGCCAGTAGTTGCTGTTGGGGCATTCGCCAAATGGGGCGTATATTTCATGACATGTAACCCCACCTCGACCGGGGGGCATGGGTATATCATAGTCGTAGTTGACTATTTTACGAAATGGGCCGAGGTAATGCCTACATTAAATAATAATGGCAAAACGACTACTATTTTCTTTTTCAATCATGTAGTCTCTAGATTCGGTGTTCCACAAGCTATAGTCACAGATCATGGATCGTATTTCCACAATCACATGATGGTTGAGTTGGCTGCCAAATTAGGACTGTCCCACGATAGTTCTACTTTGTATTATCCTCAAGCTAACGGGCAAGTCGAGGCGATCAACAAAGTCCTGAAGCGCATGTTGCAAAGGATGATTGGAGTCCATAAACAGAGTTGGCACCTAATCATGTTATCAGCCTTGTGGGCATACTGAACATCGGTGAGAAATGCGATCGGTTTTACACCCTTTCAGCTGGTGTATGGCCTGGAAGCGATCTTACTAGTTCAGTGTGAAATTTCGTCCCTCAAGCTCGCAGTCGACCTTCTCTCCGGAACTTCAGAAGAGGAGGCTCGATTCTTGGAATTAATCCAATTGGATGAAACCCGTCATGATGCTGCCTTGGCTAATGAAGCACATAAGAAATGGGTCAAGGCGCAGTTTGACAAGAATGTCAAACCTCGTGTCTTCTCAGAAGGTGACCTAGTCTTACTTTACGACCAAGAATCTGATAAATTGGAAGCAGGTAAGTTCCAGTCTTTGTGGATGGGCCCCTATATTGTTAAGCATGTATTAGCAAAAGGAGCATATGAGGTAGTAGATTATGATGGGATTCCGCTATCGCAACCCTGAAATGGGTTGTATCTTAAGCGTTACTATGCTTGAATCAGTGTATTCATATGATTTTGTTACATTTTTGTTTTCGCTAAGGGTGATCGTTTTGGTTAGCTAATCCATTTTTTGCATTTGTTTCAGATGTCGAACCTATTGGAGTCATTTGTTGGATACATCAATGGAGTGAGTTGTAGTTCGTAGAACCTATCTTCTACAGCCTGGGCCATCTTTGATCCAAGCGGAAAATTAGTGAGTTTTAGAGGGGTATGTATTGGTCGATCGATGAACAACATCGCTGAATACAACATGTTGATAGAGCTCCTCTCTAATGCCATCACGCATGGCATACACTGACTTGTCGTCAGGCTAGACTCACAACTTTTCATTCTATAGCTTACTAGCATCTATTACGTGCGGAATCCAGAAAGGGTCAAAATTTTGGAAAGGCAGTTTGATTCTATTCAATATCAACACATTTCTTGAAACTTAAACACATTAACCGATTCATTAGCAAATTATGTGTTACATAGACATTTGCGACAATCATAAAAGAAAAGCATTTCATCAATATTTGCATTAGGATCATAGAACTTAACCAAAATAAAGCTCTAAAAATCAAAAATATATATAACTATTTATAGTTTGTAGATAGTGTTCTGTGTCCAAGACAAAATCAGTCATATGACCCAAAAACTAAAAATGCTAAGGGACACCCTAGTCTAATGGTGTTGGTGATAACAAGTCACCGCCTGTGCAATCATGCATAAGATCCTATTCCATCGACTCGGCACACCAATGGTATGTCGTTGTAATATCAGAGGTAGCTCGTTAGTCCTCACATCCAGAATACCAAGGGTGAGACCCTCGATCTGATCCTGGAAAACTGCAAGAGTCTCGGCTACATCTAGATCGCGAAGGATAGCCCTCCCTACAACCTCTCCTGCTGGAACAGTAGTTGCTGCTCTCAGGCGCACTGTTCGTCACATTGGTCTGATATCTATATGACCACATGAGTTTTGATTAGTCTTGATAAAATTTTAAAGAAAGCACAAGAACATTATAAAATCAATAAACAAAGAGATGGTCAAATATTTTTACCTATGACACCCCACTGCTCGCCAGCCGGCAACGCCAAATCTAGGTCACCTCGGAAATCCATCGCAACATACGGACACTTGGCATAAACCATCTGCTGACGGCTGAACCACTTGAAGAAGGCATTAGAGAAGAAACCTGCGACTGACCAACATGTCTGGCCATAAGGCCAACCCATCTCTACATCCGTGGCTCAGTGGGTGGTGGCAGACTGAGTGAAATGTATTGTGGCTGCATCAGTCGGATCTTCTCCAAGGTGAAAGTGGTCATAATAGAACCATAGTTGAAGTTCTTGGATACTCCATTTTTCACCTTGGTAAGTTGTTCTTTTGTCACCGAAAGTACTGCATCACACCAGTTGAATACCTTTGGTTTGAGGCATTCCAAGGCGTACTACATATAGGACCTATTGGCTAAGTGAAGGGTTCTGCTACCAGACAATCTAGAAAAGGTGAATAAAATAGTCCTCAAGGAACGGTCGGTGACATCTCGGATATTGATCTTGCCATCCCTGCTTGGCTGAGATCCTTCTCTACAATATCGACGAATATAATCCCTCACGGACTCACCCCCAAGGGCGGAACCTAATAGTGAGAGAGGGACACCACACCTCGATAAACCAGTCAAGAAATAGATGTCCTCAATAATCAAGGGGATGGATTTGCCTCTGATCTGGAACACTTGGTTGGTAGGATCCCATGCATCAAGGAAATATTGCAACAAGTTGATTTGTTGCCTCATGCTAGATATGCAGAAGAACTTGAGCAAACCACAGTTTCGTAATGCAGTTACCGTACCCGGATCATGTAAGGCAACCATGTCCTCTTCTTCATGTTCACGTTCACACAATGTAACAACCATTTTGCTCCAAAGAATGTCTGAAAAAAGCAAGAGAAGAATTAGGATCCTGATTTGGAAAAAAAAGGGCAAAATTTCGATGAAAAATCAATGCGAAAGTTTTCCTCCTTGCACCCATCGCACCCCAGCTATGTACTAGGTGAGATTCATACTGACTGGCAAAAGGCCAACCCAGTATGCATCACACCTTTCGATATATACTAGGTGCGATGGGGGCAGAACGAATCTTTCAAACCCTAGAGGCTAAAAAAAGCAAGGAAACATGCTCAGAATTCAAAAAGGAAAGAATGCAATTGAAGAGCTTAGGTTTAGCTCCTACTTGGTCTAGACAGCACCGAAAATCATCCACAGAATCTCCCAAAATCAGCTGATGAAAATCAAGGGGGAAAACACCTCCAGAGCTCCAACAATCCCAAATTCAAATGAAATAGTAAAATGAGGGGTAAAAACTACTTTTAAGTTAATTTTCACGTAACTCAAGTAGGGTATTAGTGTTTTAACTCATTTTTAAAGCATGTATTCTCATTTCTAATCAGTTTGATGGAGCAATTGAACAGGTAGTATGATCGTCAAGAGAACATAGTGTTAACGGTGAATCGAATATCAATGACCATTGTCACAAGCAGTTTTACGCGAAGTTTAAGCTCGTTAAAAAATAAACCTACCAATGAGCATATGTTCCACCAAAGTTTAAGCTCATTAAAAAATGAACCCACCTTCAGTAAATAACCATTGCGATCGCATTATCGTCAGCTTTCGAGCCTTGGTCATGTTCTTACCATCACCTCCACTCTATTTTAGCTGATCATACGCCTCCATTTGATTGTTTACCCCTTTTGAGGAATAGTTGCGACGAGTGATTCTGTTAGCCATATTCTTTACACTATCATGATTTGAAAGTTCCAAACCTTACCTGGAACTAGTTGCTACCTGGAAATATCACTCGTTCCTCAAAGAACGAGTCTTCTTTAAGCTCTTTTCATCTGACTCGTGAAACAGGAAAAGGTTGCCGAGCAATTGGCCTCTCCAGCCAGTTAAAGCGATCGGAAGTGCTATCCCTCCTCTAGATTTTAATCTCTTTGGACCTGAGGGATCATTACACAAAAAGATCGAGTGCTTGTCTTGTTCGGCTCATTAAAACTATCGAAAAGTCATCCCTTTCATATTATTTTACACTTTTTCAGACTTAAGGGATTACATTACGAAAAATTAATGCTGGAGTTTCCTTTCCATCTCTTTTCAGACTCTCTAAAACTGAAAAGAACCAAGTTATCATTGTCATTAAACTCATTAAAACAATAGCAACAAACTTTTCCATGTAGACAAGAGCGAGTTTCACTGTCGCTAGGCTCGTTAAAACATAGCGACGGGTTTGCCCGAAGGGCAAATTATAGAACAAGCATATGTTATCCTCCTCAAGCTTGACAAAAATAAAGAGGTACTCGTCAGCAATGAGTGGGGAAAAATTGGGAAGAAAACTTGAAGAAACTTTATTGGTAGCAAGTCGCTCTTGAACATGACACTTTCACTCCATCACCATGATTGAGTTGGGTTGGGTCATTCCGTTCACCAGTCATATTACCATTGGTCCACCGTACCATCCATTTTGGGGTTAACGCTACCAATCCATTTCAGTGTCACCGATATGTTCAAGAGAATTCGCTAAGAGAATTCACCAACACAGCTTGTGTCTCATCCGCTGCAATACCTTCACGCTTCATTCTTTCATGACCTCCACCGTAAACCTTGTATCATCAGATCGTTTTTGCCTCCACAAAATCATTTTCTCTGTTCAGTGTCGTAGAGGTGGGATTCATTAATGCCCTCCTATGATGGGTCACTTCTTGTCGACGTCAGCTCATTATCCAAGAAGTCGACATAGGAACAACCCTTTCAGTACTTTGAAGTTTGCATGCCTCAATGGAAAAGTTCTCACTTCCAGCTAGAAGTTTACATCAATGGCCTTCAACCAAAAGATCTTGCATGGTGTTCGACGCCAAGTCCCATTTTCACACCACGTGAATTGTATTGTTGTACCTTGAGGGTCATCATCATTATCGGTGATTCCTCTCATGCCTATTAACAGCCTACATCATTGGCTAGTAATCAGGTGATGTCTTTCCACGTTCGACTCCAAAACATCTTTTCACATGGATCAACTTGTACTTTGGGCAAAGATTGAACGATTTTGAAGACCTCAGATCTAGTTTCATCCATCTGGGCTACGATATATTTAGGAAAATAAAAACATCAAATGTACATCATTGCTGCACAGATAGTCATTCAAGCCAAAGGATGATGGCTCTACTAGAATCATCAGTCCGCCACACAAATGGTTGTCTGTCCTAAGTACATGAGAATAAATTTATAAATCTGAGCATGGGAATACCCACCTCAGCTAGATCATGAAAATATTATGAAGATAATGTATTGTATTGTATCTTATTACATGTTTCCTTAGTTCGAAAAACCTCGGATCCTCATGATAAAGCATTTCACCCGACATCAAAAAGATTTATGACCTCATGCTTTAGGGGGAAACTATTATAGACATATTTGGGAACTGCAACCCCAATCACATATGTCCATAAAACAAGGTCTTCTAAGTCCCTAAAAGTGTTGTTTAATACTCTAAAGGAGCAAGGTCAGCTGATTACATCATCTCCCAGAAGTTCTCCATGAAAAACTACTCAAAATTGGTCAAAACTGGACCATAGAGACTGCTCAGTGCTAAGGGTGCGATGCATATCACCTGCCACATGCAAAGAGTGTGATGCATACTAAAAATACCTTCTATGGGGTGCATTGAGTGAGAGCAGACAAATGGCAGAAGCGGTTGCCTAGGTGGAAACCCAGAGAATCTTCTAGAAACTGCCCATTTGACACTTGCCTCTCTAAATTCACCCAAGGATGAGTAAGAGATTATGAATCTCCAAGTGGAACCAAGAACTATTAGAGAGAGGCTACTAATCAAAATCCCAGAAGCTGACTCACCCACCTGCAAAAATATATATATGGATCCCTCATCCCAGAGACCAAGAGGTTGGAATATTGTATTTTGTAAGGAAGTGTTGTTGGTTTCTTTGTGGAACATCATAGTGTTGGGTGATCTAGCTTTTCATGAGGTGAAGAAGGGCTTTCATGCTGGGAGGATGGCACTGGGTCAAATCAATGGGTTGTAATCCTCTCTTCTACTCTTTCTATCAATAAAGCTATTTGAGTTTTCCTCCATATTCATGTATGTCTGAGTTGATATATGCATTTGTGTGGTCAATATATATCTGGTCGTATATTGTTTATGATTTTAGATCTCTATGATTTGATGGTATTATGCTGCTTTGACTCTACATGTGTTCTTTGAAGCGGGACAAGCAAGGAAGAAGCGGCAAAGATCTGTCAAAGGGGAGAGGAAAGAATCAACGAGCCAAGCGAAAGACTGAGGTTGGTACTCTCTACTTCTTTGTCATATACTTCTCATAAAGGAAAACATAAGTAACTCTAGTTTGTTTGTTTCTAAGGTACCTACCCCTCTTAGTGGGACTAGAGGCTCTGAATGGACACTAGATTTCCCAATAACAAAGACTATCTAGAAAATCCAACTAAACAATATCCTTGAGATGAAACCAGAAATAAATACTAATCAAAACCAAGATCCAAATGATTGTGATCAACTATCAACATATGTAGTAAACTATTATAATTTATAGTCAATTTTCAGAAAAAACCTAAGCCCCAACTGCATGGAGTTAATTGTCATGTGTGTGGCTAAATTGTTTCAGCCACATGCAAAGGGTTGCATATGTGCAGATGTAGCTCAAAATATCCTATGGAAACCCTATGACTATGAACCAAAAATGCTAATCTACACATGTGAGCTTGAACCCTGCAATTTTGGACCTATGTGAACAAATTCCCAACACACCAATTTTAGACTTGTATAATCCAAAACAAAATAATAAAATAAGAATGCTTGATTGCCATTTGCAAATGAGGGTCAATCAACTTGTCTTTTGTAATTCCCCCTCCCAAATTTACCCACTTTTACAAGCTATCCAAGGTAAACACGAGCTGACTGTTACTATGACATGAATTAACCTCCAAGTTCTAGTTATAGAAGTGGGGCCTAAAATCTAGTAACTTACTAATACCTCTTAAGAACACCATATCACCTAGAAGTTAGTCAACAACCTCTGGTGATCTGACCGTGTGTTGGAAATACATTTTCAGTAGCTTCCACTCCCAATTTCACCCTTAACACACTGTGAAAATGGTTATGAGGCTCCAAACAAATCCATTAGCGTGACTTGATGCAACATGACCAAAATTTCCCAGTTATATGCATGCAGTGGCGAGATTCGAAACCACTTTTTTAGGAATAGCCTTAAGGCCACTACCCAGAAGTGTGTAAAAATCTATAGAATCAAATCATTAATGATAACAATTATAAACAATCATAACTGAACAAATATCTTGACCAGGATATACATAATACATGAAGGACATTTTTCCATCACAAATAGTAAACATAGTAGCTATAGGTCATGAATGCATATCTAATTATAAAATTTTGAACTTCATCTAAGAATCACCAAGAAGGCTATACTCCCACTCAAACTAGTTTTAACAACACTTGTTAGCCCATGCATTCATCAATCATTCAATAACTTATCGAATTATAAACAAGACCCGTAGTAAGAGCGCATTATCTAGCCAAGCATATAAACAACATATAACCATAATAGAATCCATGACAATCAACCATAAAATCAACATAATAACTAGTACTGGGGCTTGTAGATCATAATGGAAAGATATATCATATTAACGTATGCAAAATCCAACCATGTCAGGGACTTCCATGTACCACCCAACCATAGATTGGGCTGAACCACATGTCTCTTTCATCCAATCACTATTGTGCCATGTTCTAAGCATGAATGTGGGATCATATGGGTTAAACCAAAATAGAACAAACCAAGGCTTTGAGAGGAAAAAGCACCTCAACCCTCAACCATAGTGATTTCATCTAACTAGTCCGAAAATCACTAATACTAACTAGATTGGTCTCTTCTCAAGGTGTACAGGGCTCTAGGGATTCTATCTCAACCACAACCTCCAAGGAACCCAAGCCATTATAGGGATCAAAATATGTCCCATCTCAACCCACAACCTCTATGGAACCCATGTTGTTCCAAGGCTCCACACATCCTATCCGAACCCACAACCATAGGGAACCTAAGAAGCAATGAGAAATCCAAATGGTGAACTAAATGCATCATGGGTATCTAGGAAATTGAAAGGAAAGGATGAAACCATTTTCAATCTAGGAAAATTTCCATGCTAATGAAAATAAATACTAAAGAGCCACATGCATGCATCATGCATCTAAATATTAACAACGAAATCACACATGCAACCTAGTACATGCAATGAACTCTAGCTATAGCTATTGATCCAATCTTATTTTCTATTTTCCTCGAATTCCTTGTTCTTTTCTTTGTCATCTCCAAGTCAAATACAATGCTAGGATGCTCCAAGAATTCACTGAGTGTGCAAGAGTGTATGAGAAAATGAACAAGAGATGAATGAAAAACTGTGAAAAGCTAGAACTCACCTAAAGTTGTGAATTATTTCTCTAATGCATTTTTATCATTAATGTCTAGACTCTTCCTTTCCTTTTTCCGTTTCCTTTTATTTTCCTTCATTTTCTCTCTATTTTCCGTTGCATGCATATTTGTGTCTCTTCACCTTTCTTTTCTCCTCTTTTTGTTTATTTCTCATAATTAATGCCAACTATTATCTCTTTTCCTTTGCCAATGCCTTTTCCTATTTCCATAGCCATTAATAAACCAAAAGTGATGCCCACTATAATATTTTCCCACCTTTCATCTTGGAATACATGCCCCATGACCTTGGTTTTATTTTATTTACATGGAAAAATAGCCACGGGATGTTACAAACTCCTCCCCCTTAAGGGGGACACCATCCTCTATGTTCTATGATGCTTATAACCATAAAAAAATACTACCTATGGAGATTTATAACATATCTCAATGTAGTATTTACAACATACCAAATTTCTGAAAAGATGATCACCATACTACTTATCAGAGCTTTATAACACAACTCGATGTAGTATTTAGAACATACTCCTTATTGGAGCTTTATAACATAGCTCAATGTAGTATTTACAACATACCAAACTACTGTAAATATGATCACCATACTATTTATATAACTTTATAACAAAACTTGATGCAATATTTACAACATACTGCTTATTGGAGTTTTATAACACATCTCATTACAGTATTTACAATACACATATGGATATATAAATATAAACCAAAACAGACAAACAGAACACATATGCTCAACCAAAAAATAGAGAAGGATACAAAGCCTGCATCTAATCAACATCTCCTATGTAGCTTCATCGAGCCCAAAGTGCTTCCACTACACCTTAACCTACTCTACTTTTCTATTCTAGAGCATGAGTTGGCTCAGGTACAATAAGCATTGTGGCTCTGTCTGGGACTCTCCCTCTGGGTCCACCTACAATAGAGAACGATCAATCATAAGGTAAAAATCTTGGATGTATCTCTTAAGTAATGAAACATGGAAAACATCATGGAATTCCACTAGGGGCGGGAGTGCACATCTGTAGTCACCTAGTCCAATCCTCTCAAGGATCTCAAAAGGCCCACAATATTGAGGTGCCAATTTGGCACATGATCCAACTATCAAGGAACTCCTCTTAGGATTGATGTGCAAGTACACATGCTCTCCAACCTGAAACTCATTTAATGCTCTATGTTGATCCACATAACTTTTATGCTTATCTTGTGCTATGTTTAGATTCATCTTGATGACCTCCATCTCATCCTCCATCTCAGCCAACATATCTGGTCCAATTAGTACCATGTTCACTAGGCCACTCTAGATGATAGGTGTATTACAACTCCGCCCATAAGAGCCTCAATTGGACTCATCCTGAATGACTCCTGATACCCATTGTTATATGAAAAATCTACCAATGTAAGATATTCCTCCCACTTCCTCTATCGATGTGTGACATACATCCTCAACATATCCTCAAGAATCCTGCTAACCCTCTCTATCTATCCATCTGTCTATAGATGATAAGTTGTACTTAAGGCTATCTCCATCCCCAAGCCTTCAAAAAACACCTTCAAAAGTTGGAAGTGAAGTTGGCATCTTTGTCTGACAGAATATTCTTGGGAAGACCATGCAACCTCACCATCTCCCCACTGAAGATCTACGCTACCTCAGTAGCTGAATTAGTAGACTTCAATGCAATTAAGTGAGAAAAATTACTCAACTTGTCAAGTACAATCATGATGGAATGATTTTGTCTCGATGTCCAAGGAAATCCCATAATAAAGTCCATGTAAATGAACTCCCATTTCCATTTTGGAATTGGAATAGGTTGCAATAAACTAGCTAGATGATGGCACTCTTCTTTCACTTGTTGATAATACAAGCATCTTTCAACAAACACAACCACTTCTTTCATCAAGTTTGGCCAATTGTAGAACTTATTAACAACTGTAAAAGTCTTTTGATATATTGGGTGGCCTGTGTATTATTTGACATGAAACTCCCTTGAGATAAGCTTCTTGAGATCACTATTACCTGGTAGATAGATCTTGTTCCTAAATCAGACCAAGCCATCTATTGTGAGCTGATACTCCTCATTTATATCACCCTACTACAACCTTTGCCTCAACTATTGATACTTCTCATCATGTTTCCCTGCATGTAAGGTTGGATCTTGTAAGCCTTCCCTAGAAGAGGTCATAGATGAAATATGATTCACCAACACTCTCCCACTAAGAGCATCTACAACCTTGTTCTCCTTACCCTTAATGTACTTGATCTCAAAGTAAATCTCACTGAGGGTAGCCAACAATCTAGATTTTTTGACTTTCAACTTAGGTAGGTTAAAGAAGTACCTCGATCCACTATGATCAGTCATCAAAACAAAACTCCTACCAAGGATATAATGTCTCCACATCTCCAATGCATGAATCATAGTTCCCAGCTCAAGATAATGGAATCACATATTTCCTCTCTTGCTCATTCAACTTCCTTGACTCATAGCATACCACTTGTCCTTCCTGCACTAGGACTCCACCAAGTCCCTCCTTGCACACATTTCTATAATTCATAAACTCCTTATCAATATCTACAAAATTAAAGACTAGAGAATTTGTAGGAAAATTCTTCAACTGCTCGAAACTGGATACACACTCCTCATTCCATTCAAACCTCTTCCATTTCCTCTACAAATATGTAATATAATATCCAATCCTCAAGAAGTTCTTGATGAGCTGACTATAATATCCTATTAGTCCCATGAATGATCTAACCTCATCCACATTCCTAGGAGTTGGACACTCCATGGTAGATTTGATATTGTATGGGTGCACTGCTATCCCTTCCTTGGAAATAACATGCCCCAAGTAATGAATCTAGTACTAAAACAAATTGATGCCCTCTCAACAATCTCAACACTGCTGCCAAGTGCTCTGCATGTTCTTCCTCATTCTTAGAATATAGCAATATATCATCAAAAGAATACTATCAAAAACTTATCCAGAGGACACAACACATTGTTCATCAAATAAATGAAGGTGGTTGGAGCATTCATAAGACTGAAAGGAACCACCACAAACTCATAATGTGCATACCTCATGCAGAATGTAGTCTTGAAGATGTCTTATTCTTTGACGCGCACCTGATGATATCATAATCTCAAATCAATATTTGAAAACATTTCTACTTCCTTCAACTGATCAAACAAATCATCAATGATAGAAATGGATACTTGTTATTGACAGTCATCTTGTTCAACATCCTGAAATCAATGGACAATCTGAGAGTACCATCCTTCTTTGTCACAAATAGAATTGGTGCACCCCAAGGAGACACACTTGTCCTTATGTGTCCTGGGTTATCAGTCATTTATTTAAGATTCAACTTCATTTCCACCAACTCTAGAGTACTCATCATGTATAGTGCCTTAGATGCTGGTGTTCCCCATGGTATCAACTCAATAAAGAAATCCACTTCCCTATGAGCAGGAAACTATAAAATCTCTATAGGAAAAAAATATTGAAATTTCTACAAAATAGGATACCTCTTTATGAATTCCTTATCCTCAACATCCTTCCCTTCATCATTGGAAATATGCATTGCAAATAACAAGCATCCTTTCCTGTGGCTACATTTTTCTTTCATAGTTGTAACCATTCTCACTTATGTAGGCTTCTTCCTTCCCTACAATGATCTCTTTTCTCCATCATCATCTAGGAACTCAATAGAATTTTCATAGAATTCCACTTTATTCCTATGGATGAAAAATAAATCCATTCCGAAAATCACACCATATGAACCCAAAGGAAGCACATTTAGATGTTCTGAGGTAGGCATAATATTCATCTCAAATGCACAAGCTCTGATCCAATGATCAACTCTTCTCTTGGTCCTGGTAGCCAACTACACCAACTAAGATTATGCATGCACTTATTTACTCTGGAATCACTTATCCACTAGGTTAGGATAAAGATAAATATAATTTTATATAGGATCAATAAAAATAGAAACTGCTTGATCACAAAGCTTACCGTCCATCTTGTTAATGGTGTCCTAATCACAATCCTCCCTATCCTGTGATACCTTTAGATTCCTATTAAAGACATGCATCTCCTACTCCATATTAGCCAACATATATGTTCCAATTAATACCTTTTTCAATGGATTATTCCAACTGGTAGGAGTATTACAAATTCTTTCATAGAGAGCCTCAAAGGGACTCATCCTCAAAGACTCCTGATACCCATTGTAATACACAAACTCTACTAGTGGAAGATACTCCTCCCACTTCCTCTATTGATGCATGACATACATCCTCAACATATCCTCAAGAATCCTATTATCCTTCTCTATTTCTCCATATTTCCGTCAATGATAACCTGTAGTAAAGGCTAACTTTGTCCTCAAGCCTACAAACAAGTCCTTCTAAAACTTAGAAGTGAACTTGGCATGTATGTCCAATATAATCTTCTAGGGAACTCTGTGCAACCTCACTATCTCCTCGATAAAGATATGAGCTACCTCACTAGCTAAAATAGTCGACTTCATTGTAATTAAGTGAGCAACCTAGCTCAATCTATCAACCACAACCTTGATGGACTCATGTTGTCTCGATGTCCTTGGAAATCCTATAATAAATTCCATGGAAAGGACTTCCCATTTCCATTCTGGAATCGGAATAGGCTGCAATAAACCAACTAGATGCGTACACTCTGATTTCACCTGCTGATAATATAAGCATCTTAGAACAAAATAAACCACTTCTTTCTTCATTTTTGTCCAATGATATAAATTCTTAAAAGCTCTCAAATTATTCTAATATCTTGGGTATCCTGATTATGATTTGACATGAAAATCCCTCAAGGTAGGGTTCTTGAGCTCACTGTTATCTGGTACATAGCTCTTGTTCCTGAATCTGAATAAGCCATATGCTCTGAGGTGATACTGCTAATTTCTATCACCTTGTTGCAACCTCTGCCTCAACACTGATACTTCTCATCATGTTGCCCTGCATGTAAGATCTGCTCTTATAAGTCTGTCCCATAGGATATCATATCTACAATATGATTCACTTAAACTATCCTATTGAGAGAATTTGCAACCCTATTCTCCTTGCCCTTAATGTAATTGATCTCAAAGTCAAACTCACTGAGGGTATCCAACCATCTAGACTACTTGGCATTCAAATTATGTTGTTCAATCAAGTACCTTATTCCACTATGGTCACTCATGAAAACCAACCTCCTCCCAAGGAGATAATGTCTCTACATCTTAAATCCATGAATGATAGCTGCTAGCTCAAGATCATGAGTCACATAGTTCTACTCATGCTCATTCAACTTCCATTAATCATAGGATACCACCTATCCTTCTTGCATCAGGACACCACCAAGTCCCTTCTTGCATGCATATGTACAAACCACAAACTCCTTATCAAGATCTGTGATATTCAAAACTAGAGAATTTGTAAGAAAATTGTTCAACTACTAAAAACTAGATACACACTCCTCGACCCATTCAAACACCTTCCTTTCTTATGAAAATATGTAATAATATAACCAATCCTCAATATGTTCTTGATCAATTTCCTATAATATCCTGTTGATCCCAAGAATGATCTGATCTCATCCACATTACTAGGAGTTGGCCACTCCATTATAGCTTTAATCATTTCCAGGTCCACTACTATTCCTTCCTTTGAAACAAGTCCCAAGTAATGAACTTGAGACTAAAAGAAACTGTACTTTCTAATCTTGGAATACAACTGATGCTCTCTCAACAATGTCAACACTACCGCCAAGTTCTCTACATGCTCTGCATTCTCTTCCTCATTCTTAGAATATATCAATATATCATCAACAAAGACTATCATGAACTTATCTAGGTAAGGATGTAATGCAATGGTCATCAAACACATGAAGGTGGATGAAGTATTAGTAAGACCAAAAGGAACCACCACAAACTCATAATGTGCGATACCCCATATGAAATTCAGTCTTGTTGATGTCTTCTTCTTTGATGCACAACTGCTGATATCCTGATCTCAAATAAATCTTTGAAAAACTTGTCTCTCCATTCAATTGATCAAACAAACCATCAATCTGTGACAATTGATACCCATTCTTGATGATCACCTTGTTCAAATACCTAAATTAATGTAAAATCCAATAGTACCATGCTTCTTTATCACAAATAGAACTGGTGCACCCCAACGTGACACACTTGGCCTTATGTGTCCCTTATCAAGGATTTCATTAAGCTTAACTTCAATTCCACCAAATTTAGAGTACTCATGTTGTACAGTGCCTTAGATGTTGGTGGTGTTCCTTGTATAACCTCAATAGAGAAATCCACTTCCCAATGAGGAGGAAAATCTGAAATATTTGTAGTAAACACATCCTGAAATTTCTATAAAACAGGATACCTCTTTAGGAATTCCTCATAATGAACATCCTTCCCTTTTACTGGAAATATGCACTGCAAATAACAAACTTTATTTCCTCTAGCTATGCTTTTCTTGCATAGTTATAACCATTCTCACTGATGTTGGATTCTTCCTTCCCTACAAGACTCTCTTTTCTCCATCATCATCAAGACACTCAATAGCCTTGTCATAGAAGTCAACTTTAGTTATGTGAATGAACAATCAGTCCATGCCCAAAAGCATATTATATGAACCCAAAGGAAGAACATTTATATGTTCTGAGATAGGCATAACATTTAGCTCAAATTCACAAGATCTCACCCAATGATGAACTCTTATCTTGATCCCTATATCTAATTACACCAACCAAGATTATGCATGAAATTCTTTACTCAAGCACCACTTATCCACCAAGTTAGGACTAATATAACTATAATTTGATCTAGGATCAATCAAAATAGAATCAACATGATCACAAAGCTTACACCAAATCACCGAGAAGTTATCCAACAAACTTTGGTGATTAGACCCTGAGTTGCAACTATTGTTTTACTAGATTCACCTCACAACCGCAGAATTGCATTGTTCATGCAATTATGAGGCTCCAACCACACCCATAAGCGTCCCTCGATGCTGCTATGGCCAAAATTTCCTAGTTTTGTGCATGCGGTGGCACGATCTATTCCACTTTTTTAGGGATAAACTTTAGACCATTGCCCATAAATGTCCAAAACTCTATAGAATGAAACAAATGACAATAACATGTCTAAACAATCAATAATCAAGAAATATATTGACCAAGACATGCCTCATACATGAATGACATTTCATCAATCAAGTAGTAAACAAGAAGCTATAGGTTGTTATCACTCCTCCGGATCTCGAAGGCTGAGGAAGAGTCCAACTGAGGTAACCACAAACCAATCTTTTGACTTGGTAGCTAGCCCTACCAAGCTGGAGAGGGCTCTCTCCAAAGAATCACAACCAAGAGGGTTGGATGAGTTAGGGTTTTAGGTTAGGTATGATGTGCAGAGGTTATTTGATTTGATTTGCTGGGGTTATTTTTGGATGAGGGTATTAGGTCAAAGGCACTAGGTTAGGGAAAATCAGATATGATTGAAAACATTTAAAGGGGAAGGGTAGGCAGGAGAGTTAGCACTTAAAAGGTGATTTGATGAGATGGTTTAAGACTGATGAGGAGTTAGGAAGATCATATGAGATGTATTCTTCGAAAACTGAAGAAAAAATGGACAAATTATAATAACTTTCCCAAAATAGAGCATGAGAAAACATGTATTCTGCCTATCTTCTTGAAAATTACCATATAATAGACATGAAATGGTTTATGAGCTTCCAAAACATTCATACAAATGATAACAAAGAAGAAACAATGCTAAAGATCCTTACCACATGTATCCCAAAGAAATAGTTGCAACTCATCTATTAAATCTCGCCAAAATCTAATGCAATAGTGTCTCTAATCACTAGTACAACATCCAACTGAGTCCAACCTCTAAAAAGAGTGAATAAAGGGAAGATATAGACATAAAAATGAACTCCTCCCAAACTCATGGGTTAAATCCATGAGAGGAGGAGAAGTTCCACCAAAATCTAAAGTGATAGCTAGAGGGCGGTCAAAGTGACTCATCCCTAATTACATTGAAATTGATTCATTTAACTTGATGAAGATTATTAACCTAATGTATTTACCCCTACGTAATAATAAAAGACCATAATCACATTTACCATATCAATTACATTTGCAAAAATTTGATTCCCAAGGATGAAAATAAAAAATGGAAAAAAATAGTGAAAAATCAAGCAAATTGTCTTATGCGTAGCGCCAATGGTCTATGCACAACGCCTTTGGTCTGTCCGCAGTGCCATCATCCAGCTGAGTTTTGAAGGGGTTTCTGATGTCCAAATTGATCTCAAGATAGTGCATTGGAAATCTTATCCTGTCTACTTTCTAGAAATGAATTTGGTTCCAAAAAATTATAAGGGCTGACACTCCAAAAATTCAATCTCCCAAGACTACTTCTGTGTGCAATGCCTAGCTGAAAAAGAGGGTAGGAAGGTGATTGTTCAGGTGTTTTTGGCCATTTCTCTCTGTCAAATTGACGAGTTTAGGTGTGCCAATAGTCAATATTGTATTTTCACTACCTTTTGAATCTAATGGTGGTCTTAGTTTTTCATTTGGAGGCCTCTAGAAGATGTGCAGCGCCTAGGGTGATGCACATAGGTTAGTCGAACTGTGCCAAAAACTATCCAGGTTTGCACAAAAAACATAAAAATTACAAAAATGCCCTGAAAGTTATGAAAATTGATTCATGCACTTCTAATGAAGTATTTCAAGCATGGGAAGAGGCCTCGGAAAGGATATCAATTTTTCTCTTCTTAGCTTGCAAATTTAGGTTTCAGGCTTTTATTTCACTATTTTTAGTTTTGAACTTGCTATTTGGCTTCTTTGGCAATAATACTTTTCCATCCTCCTTTGTATGTCATTGTCTCTTTTGGCCTTGTCTAAGAGATTCTAAATATGGTTGTTAACTCTCTGAAGCCTATGATCCATGTTTTCATTTATCATTATGGCAAATTTCTCATTTAAGGTAAGCTCCTTGGCTAGCTTAGCTTCTTTCTGTCTCTCTAGTTCTAATGCTTTCTTTAGGCCTTTGGTTCTTGGCCTTTTTCTTGACACTTGTTCTTCCAGCTCATCAGGATCACCATATTTTCCTTATGATGCACTAGGTAAGGCCTTAGCCGTGGTATCTTCTCTTTTGGCTTTGAGAAGATCCACCTCCATGATTAGCCGTTTCGTTTTCAAGTGTTGGTTTTCCTGCTCAAGAAATGAAATGACATATTTAGCTCTATCCAATTGAGTTTGCAATTTTTTGATTTGGGCCTCTTTTTCTTTGATGATCAGTCTTGTGTTTTCATGATCATCATGTTTCTGTCTCATGGAAGTCTTTATCCTCTTGCATGGTTTCCTCATGAACAACTGTCTCTTTGATCTTTTGGTTGCCCTTCTTTACCTACTTTGCTAATGAAGAAGGCAGGGCCCCTCCCACAATCTGTGGGAAAACACCTGCCTATGACCCCTCTAATAATTATATGACAATGTGCCCAAATCTTCCCTCTTAGGCTTGATGACCTCGGCTCTGCTAGGTGACCCTGTATGATCATACAATGGTGATGATGATGGCGAAATAGGCTGAGATGATGGAGGGATAGATATAGTGGGATGAGATGGAGGGGGTAGCATGTGGAGCTTGTGTAGTAGTGAAAATATCATTGGTAATGAAAGTGTCCCATCATATGTTCAACTGATTAAGGTGATGGAGGAAAATGACCTTGATCATAGAGTGATGAAAGAGGCTATTCCTTTGCTAACCATACTTTTTTCCCTGAACTGTGTATGCTGTTGTTCAATGCTCCCGAACAAATAATAAGGAATATTGATCATTTTGTCTCTTGTGAAGTGTATGAGAAATCTGATATGGTACATGTAGAATTTGGAAAATCTGCCTTCACAAGTGAAGTACTTCATGATAATTTTCATCATGGGAGCATACTTATGAACAATATGACTGAAAGGGAAGAATTTATTTCTCTCATTTCTATACTAAGGCTTCATGTATGGAAAATAATTCTGATCATCAAGGTTTTGAGCTTCAAATGACTTTTCACCCACATTAGGTATTCCAACAACAACAAAAATGATGGCTAAGGATAGGTGAAGGTTACACCAGCAGGGTCACTTGACTATCTGTAAGATTTGAAATGAAAACTCTAGTCAAAACAAGGTGGCTTTGAACTCTTTGTATCATTTCACAAAAATCAAAGCATCCCCTATGCTTGAATTTGTGACTATCATGGGTGAGGCCATTAGCTCTCTAGTGTTGGTAGGCTCAAACCTCAATACTCTTCCTCCTTTATGTGGCCTTCTTTTTTCTGTATCTTCCTCCTATGTAAAATCTCTATCTTCCTCCTCCATGATGTGTTTTTGTTCTTTTTGTCTTAAAACCCTAGGGATTATGAAATAGGAGGGGAATGGGGTAGTAAAAATTGAGGGAATGGGGGAAGGGATTAGGGAACTTAGGGAGGTGATAGAGGATTGAAATTTTTAAGGTATTTGGGAATTTGTATTTTATTACAGGTATGCAATATGACTGCCTAGGAATTTTCTTCCTAGGACTTAGGGTTTAAGTGAGAATAAGTTTGGGATATTGATGTAGAAATACAGGGGTAGGGATAGGGTTTATTGTGATATGGGAAGGATAGTACGGCCTTAGGAACAATTTTGGAGGTGTGGGAATGAAACTAGGGTTTACAAGTTTTGATAACTCCAAGTTTCACAAAAGAAAATTAAAACCATGAATTCATGACTTGTGGAATGTAAGGATGGTATAGTAAGGCCTTACATACTTTTTAGGAAGTTAAGAAACCTTGTGCTGAAGGTTTGGAGCACTTGCATGAAATTCGAGAGCTTAGAGTTGAAGTTTGACAGGTGTGTAGCGCCTTTCATGCATGCACAAGCCTCACTGCTGTATGTGTAGCGCCTTTGGTTTGTACGCATCACCATATTAAAATCGCATTTTGAGTTCCTTCCTGAAGTCCAAATTGCACCCATGATATCTCGTTGGAAATATCACTTTCTTGGCTACACAATCGACCCATCAAGCACTAAACTTGATGAATTATAGCCCCTGAAAAATTAATTCGCCCAAGACAGGTGAAAATGTGCAGCATGAGGGTGAAAAAATGAAGTATGCTCTTGCAGGAAACGTTTAGAGGTCTTTCTCAACACCAAATTGAGCTCATGATATCTCATTGGAAATATATGTTTGTCTAGTTATCATTTGACTCATCAAGCAAGTCATTTGGACAATCAAGCTAGGAGAAAATTTGATTTTCACCTGTATGTTTTAGATTTATCCAAAACCATAACACATGTGTAAAAACCGAAGGAAATTTTTCATCCTTGGCCTATTGTGGACAAACACCTCTCTCACTTTTGTCAATTTCATCTATATTTCATCAAAAAGATAGTTTGAAGAAAAACTGGCCCTATGTCTGGCAAATGATTTGTCCCTTGGAATGACTTCTTGAAAAATGATGGAGACATGATCCTTGTGAATGGGAATGGCCTCATACTCGCCGCAATGACCTCCCTTATGCCTCCTCTGCTCATATTTCTCTAATTCCATAGCCAACCCTATCTCAGTGGGAGAGGAACTTAGGGTTTAGTGCTTGTGGAAAATGATGATTTGGACACCCTTGGGAAAAGACAACTCCCTTTGGCATTCACTTAACGTTTTGAAACATTACCCTTTCACTTGACTATCTCCTTTGACAAATAGATATTTTGATGGTATTTGAGAACTCTTTGAATTTGACTTTGCTTTAATGAAGTTGGCATAGAGAGATTGAGTTGGAAGCTTAGGAACAATACTTATTACACACAGCGAACATAAAATTACATGAGGACATAAGCATTTCTCTTTACAAATCATCTTCACATGGTGAAGAGATGTTATTTGATCACCCTTTACTTGCTGGTCTTATGCAATGGAATGGAGTTTTATTGGAACCATAGCAACCCTAATGACTTAATGAAACCTTGAAAACCCTAAAATACCTAATGAGACCTTCAAGGATTGAATTTCAAGATGACATGACTAATGCGATGGCATGATGCCATTAACTTTATGGACAATGGATACTCAGCAAGGTTGAAATAAGATACTAATGGGTAAATTTCTAAAAGGAGTAAAGTAAACCCTAATTCAACCTTCAGTCACAAATTGTTTGCATGACGACCTAGTGGAATGACAAAAATTTTAGAATGGGACCCTAATATGATATGAAAAGAGGATTTTTTATCACCGATGGCAGTATGCAAATACTGACACTAGCACAGGACATGAATGCATTTCTGATCATAAACTTCTAAACTTTATCTGAGAATAACCAGGAAGTCTCTATGCCCTCTCAAACTGTAATACCCCTCTATTCCTTATGTTAATAATTTGCTATTTTTAGACTTGGACTATTTTTAGGTTGATGGCTAAGGAGGTCATGATTGAATTTGTGGGATTGTACGATCAAATAGAAATTAATGTAATGTGAGTGATATATTATATGTTAATAAATAAAATGTTGGAAATTAATCAATAGAATGGAGCCAAAGTAAAAATATTTCTTGCCAATTGTAAATAATTGTGGATGGATAATTTCAAGTTGTTCCTTCCTAAAACATCTCCTAAAATTCCGAGGAGAAATAATTGGAAAATAATAGAGTAATTATGAAGGGAGAAAGAAATTATAATAAACCACTTAGTAGAGGAATTTTCTAAGTTGGGGGGTGAAATAAAGGGTTGTAGGAGAAAAAGGCAGTTTTAAAGGAAAAATACCTCTTTCGAGAAAGAAAAACCAAAAGGCCTAGGTAGTTGGGTTGGCGGACCCAAAAGGTACGATGCTACCAAAATTTTGCTGGAAAGGAAATATATAAAAAATACCATTCAAGAATCAATGAGGTTTTTGATTCCTATGGAAAACATATCTTAGCTTGAGAACTAGTGGGTTCAGTTTGAAGTTAGGAGGAGAGTACTCATTCCTGAGTAATTTTCCAACATTGACACCTACGAAGATTTTGGTATTTTATCTTATTTTGAATTATGTTAAAAACTAACATTTGATTTCTTTTTAATTTGGAATGAGAGAGTATTGATCTTCATTGTGATCTAAGTAGATTGATTAGTGATAATATGGTGTAGATAGTCATGTGGAAAAGCGTTTTGATTATGTTTGATTTTTTCGTTAATGTGTGAAAATGAGTGTTTAACAGTGTTGACATATGAACCAACTTGAAAATGCTATGGAATCCTTTGTATTCTCTATTATCTCTTAGGTGATTGGTAAAATTATATGATATATGGACTTATCAAACATGTATAGTATTGTTTATGCATGTCCACTGCACCTTTTAGTTTATTTATGTTTGAGAACTAGGGTACTCGTTAGAAACAAAAAACTACCATATGTCATAAAATGTTTTAAGTTTTTAAAAACATGCAACTGAGATCAATCAATTGTTATGAATTAAAAAGAGAGGAATGGGTTTCAATAAAGAATAATTAACAAATCTTACATAGATAGTAAGTCCTATTCATGAAGATGACGTGGCGACATTGTTATTAAAATACAAGGCCAATATTGTAATTAGTGATAGATTTTTGGACCATAAGCTAAGAGGAAGAAAAACACAGTAACACATAATAATAATTATCGGTGAACATATATATATATATATATGATTTTACAAGTTCTCGTATGAGGGAAACCTCATATACTACTTTTATTCAACGACCTATATGAAAAAAATAGAGAAACAAAATTCAGCAAACTATCAAATATTAACTTAAACAAGGAAGAAAAATGAAATTAACACTAAAATAAGCCAAAATAACAAATAATGAAAACCATATTCAAGCCACAAGGATATATGTAAACGACTACCTTATTTTTCAAAAAATTACCATTACATGTAATCTACTCCAAACCCACCTGCATTATAGTTATTGAATAATAGTGAAATGATTTTGGTGCAGTTGAAGCTATAATAAGTAAACTCAATATGTAATTGTGGTTTTTGAGATAGTAAAAATAACAAGAATGAAAAAGAGTTATACATCACTAAACAATCTATTCGATATTAATGTTGTTGAATATAATGGAGAATTTTAGAATAGCTTGAATTGGTTCACGAGATCTCAAGATAGGAATTAGTTTCTATTTCTAAGGTTATGGTTCTAACAACCCTAAAAATGCTATATAATGTGTGATGTACATTTAGAATGTAGAGAGTTTTGCGGAGCCAGACTCACTTAGTTCACACTCTTTTGTAGAGCTTACTAGTGGGTGTTTTATTTATCAATTCAGCATCTCATTTTAACATGGTAGGAGAGCGATAGGGCAGAGAAACTGTTCGCTTAGCGGAGAGAGGCCGGCTCGCATGAGTCGAAAGAAACACGCATTTTTTTGCAAAAAATCATACTGATCTCAGTACTACCCTTACACGTTTTTTATTGGCAACAACAACACGACTGTTTGGTGGAATGGTGCGAGTCTACATTAGAAAATCACTCCGACCTAGGTGAGGTAAAAAACATCACTCTGACCTAGGTGAGGTAAAAAACACTACGAGTTTTTTCTTTTCTTGCTTCTTGTTTTTCTTGGTACTTATCACCTTGACCGCCGATGAGGAATCACGCTATGCGTGGATTGTTGCCCTGCGTGGTGGGCTGAGAGAGGCACACCAAAGCATGGTGGTCGTGAAGTAGCCCACGTGGAGGAGTATGTGATTTCCATTGTCAGCTGTTAGCATAATCCCTCTTCGTCATGGTTGAGGTGGCCGTGAACATTCGTTACAAAACACTCACAGTCTTTTGACAATGTTGTGGTTGGGAGCTGCATCAAAATATTTCAAAGGAAACCTGCATTAATCAACTGAAACTTGACATCGCCTGCAATTTGAGAAGGATTCCATGTGCAGGAGGTAGAGGTCACCACGAAATGCAGATAAGGGAGGACTGTTGTGAACATCGTAGGAGGCGGTGGCATGAAGCGTGTGCAAAGAAACTTTATTGGTGTGGATCAGAGGCTATGGAGGGCATGAGAACTACGAGTGATCGGTGGAGACGTCCAGGAGGCTGCGAAAATTTTGGAGGAAGCATGGAAGAGATCTACACAGAGGAAATGTGGAGGAACTCTGCTACTGTGGTTGGTCGTAGACCTGATTGATATTGGTAACGCAGACACTGTGTTTCATAATGATCTGGGGTAGATCTAACATTTATATTTCCTATCAAGTTTTTTATTTTTTGAATAATCAAATCATACTTGAATGAACATAACAAACCTGATGTCTACAATTATAAATGGGGATGGGCTGAACAACATCTAAATCAGTATCGTTCCCAAATTGGGAGAAGAGAGAAGGTAAAGCAAGGACGCTGCTCAAGAAGTTAGTAAAAGACTACACCATTCCACATATCAGAGAATGTAAACCAAGAAGCGAAATCTGGGGAATATTGAAGGATTTATATGAGATCAGGAATACAAATCGTCTTTTGTTCCTGAAGAGAAATATTTTATCCCTAAAGATGGAGGAAAATGAAATAGTTGCTTCCTTCATAGCGAAGATAAAATATCTAAAGAACAAATTGGCAAACATTGGTGATGGAGTTGCAGATATAGATTTAGTAACAATTACCATGAATGGTGTGACTCATGATTACCAAATGTTTATCACTAGGATAAATGTGAGAGAGAAAATACCAAGGTTGGAAGAATGGACAGGAATATTCATGCAAGAAGAAGAAAGAAGACTAACTCTGAAGCCCCATAGTGCACGTCTTGTGTTGATGGCAAAGAAGAACTTCTTCAAAGGAAAAGGAAATCAAGAACAACAAAATGGAGGAAACCCATAGAAAAAACCAAATCAAACTCAAGGTATGCATGCAAATAGAAACAACTACGAAATTAAATGCTTTTATTGCAGAACAATTGGTCATACAGCTAAGGAGTGCAGAAAGAATAAATATCATGAACAAAAGGATAGGCAAAAAAGACATGCAGGTCATCTCGCAAATGATAATCATGTGCAGAACTTCAGATTGTTCATGGAAGACTATGATGAGAATGCTAATGTAAACATCTAGTATGTAGATTCAGGAGCATCCACACATATGACGGGAAACATACAATAGTTCAAGTATTTTAAAGAAATCAACAATGGAGCACAAATCTACCTTGGTGATGATAGAAGTCATCAGATCAAGGGTGTGGGAAAGTCTCTGCTATTTTACCTGATGGTACTGTAAGACATATTCATAATGTCATTTATGTGCCTCGTGTGACAAAGAATTTGATTTATGTATCCATGATTATGGATCAAGATCTCAAAGTTGAATTTTTAAAATATAACTATTATATTAAAGACCTATTGGATGACATGAAGATCATTTCTTCAAGAATTCGAATGGGAGGTCTATAAAATTGGATGTGAGACCGGCACCAATTTGAGCTTTGACAACAACGAGTTTGACTACAGAAGAGTTGTGACATGAGAGATTTGGTCATATCAACTACAATGATTTTTTGTTACTTCAGAAAAATGAAATGGTAAGAGATCTTCCTATATTAAAACAAGTGCATAAAGATTGTGATGCATGTAGATTAGGAAGGATGCATAGAGAAGAATTCCCTATTCAAGTAGAAAGGAAACATAGAGGCATACTTGAATTAGTGCACACTGATCTTTGTGGACCCATGCAAACAAAGTCATTAGCAGGTGCACTCTATTTTTTACTTTTTGTTGATGACTGCACAAAGTTTTCTTGGGTATATTTTTTGAGTAAGAAAAGTCACACATTTGAAGACTTTAAGCAGTTCATAAATATGATTGAAAAGCAAATAGGGAAGCACCTAAAAATTCTTCGCTCCAATCAAGGGGGAGAATACAGGAAGGGTGAACTTATCAAGTATTGTAAAGACCATGGGATATTATAGAAATTCATAGTACTCCATACTCCTCAACAAAACAGAGTAATGGAAAGAAAGAACAAAACATTGGTGGAATGTGGTAGGAGCATGTTGAAAGGTAAGGATCTTTCGAATGGTTTTTGGGCTGAGGCATTGAATACTATAGTTTATTTGAAAAATAGGAATCCTACAAAGAGTCTTGAGTTTAAAACTCTGTTTGAAGCATTATATGTATTTAATCTTGCAGTAAAACATTTAAGAGTGTTTGGGTCTAAAGCATTTGCCCACATTCCAAAGGAAGACAGAAGAAAACTAGATGCAAAAGCCATCAGATGTAGCTTTGTAGGGTATTGTTCACAATCTAAAGCTTAGAGATTATTTAATCCTTCTACTCACAATATTTTTGTTAGTAGGGATGTCATATTACATGAGTAGGTTCATGAAGAATCTAATAAGCGCAATGAGGAAAGTGATATTCCGTTCTTGGTGGAAGAAAGTGAAGAAATAGGAAACAATCAGGATCAACAGACAAAAGTAGAAGAAGAGAATTCAGATGCAGCAATCAAGCCAAGTCCAGCAAAGGAAACTCATAATGGGTTAGAAGCTACACCAACACTCAAAAGATCAGGTAGGTAGACTCAATTGCATGCTAGATACAGGGAAAATGCTTTTATAACTAGTATGATGAATGTTGTTGAACTTTCTAGTTATAAGGAAGGAAATGAATGTGGTGAATGGAAAATAGCTATGGAACAGAAATATGAATCTATAATCAGGAATAACACTTGGGAGTTGGTTGAACTTCCTAAAGGGAAACAAACCATAGGTTGTAAATGGTTGTATAAACCCAATATTAATGCAAATGGAACCATAGATAAATTAAAAGCTAGATTGGTAGAAAAGGGGTATTCACAAAAAGAAGGCATTCACTATGAAGAAACCTTTGCCCCCGTAGCTAAACTAAATACTATCAGAATGTTGATTGCTTTAGTTATTAAGAAACATTGGATGATTCACCAACTAGATGTAAAATCTGCATTTTTAAATGGGGAATTGAAAGAGGAAGTTTATTTAGAGCAACCTGAGGGGTTTTTCCAGAAAGGGAAAGAACATTTAGTTTGTAGATTAAAGAAAGCTATATATGGACTAAATCAAGCACCCAGGTCTTGGTATAAAAAGATTGATTCATTTTTTCTGCAACTTGGCTACAACAGAAGTAAAAACAACCCTTATTTGTATACCATGAAAGATTGAAAGGGGCGCATAGTGTTGATTTCTTTGTATGTAGATTATTTAATTATTACAGGTGATGTTATTTCTCTATTCAAAGAAATGAAGCAACAAATGTCACAGGTGTTCGAAATGAAACACCTTGGTGAATTAAGATATTGTTTGGGTCTTCAGATCTGGAGAGATTCAGGACAAACGTTTATGTCCCAGGTTAAGTATGCCAAAGGTCTACTAGAAAGGTTCGTGATGGATCAGTGTAAGGCTGCATCAATACCACTACAACAGAACATTAAACTTCAGAGTGAGGATGGCTCTAAAGGGGAATATACCACACTTTATAGACAACTGGTTGGGAGCTTAATCTACCTAGGCTAGATTTGGCTTATGCAATCAGTGTGCTAAGTCAATATGTGCCCAAACCACTTGAGGGCCACTGCAATACAACAAAATGTTTTTTAAGGTATCTACAAGGTACTATAGACTAGGGTATTATTTATGTTGATTCCTCTGATGTTAGATTGACAGGATTTACAAAGTTTGACTGGGCTACAAATGTAGATGACCGCAGATCCATAACAGGCTATGAATTCAACATTGGATCAGGGGTAATTACATGGAGTAGCAAGAACCATAACGTAATCTCCTTGTCTTCAGTGGAAGCAAAGTGTCAAGATATGTGTGCAGCAACATGTGAGGCATTTCGGTTGCGAAGAGTTCTCCAGGATGTCGAGGAAGAGCAGAAAGATGCAACAACAACCAGATGTGACAACCAAAGTTCAATCGAACTTGCTAATAATCTGGTGTTTCACAAGAACACTAAACACAATGATACACAATTCCACTTTGTCAGGGAGAAATTACAATCAAAAGAAATCCATTTTGTATATTGTAAAACATGTGATAATGTTGCAAACATTTTCACTAAGCCTCTTGGAAAAATTAAGTTTGAAATGTTGAGGGAGATGTTAGGCATATTTGTGAGCCCCTTCTTCATTAAGGGATGCATTGAAGACAATGGAGAATCTTAGAATAGTGTGAGTTGGTTCACGAGACCTCAGGATAGGAATTAGTTTCTATTTCTAAGGGTATGGTTCTAACAACCCTAAAACTATGTATGCTATATAATGTGTGATGTACATTTGGAATGTAGAGCGTTCTGCAGAGCCAGACTTTCCTGGTTCAGACTCTCTTTCATGGAGCTGACTAGTGGGTGTTTTATTTATCAATACAAGCATCTCATTTTAACAAATACCACTGAACACACTCTCAAGGCATTCCAGATTTGCCTCAAATGAGTATTTATATATCACCAACAACAATGACAAGAATTAAAGTGGTAAATTTAATTAAATACAAATTCTAAAGAAAGAATAATATAAAGTACATTTCTGCCATGGGTTATACCCAAAAATAAAATAAAATAATAAACCCCTTTACCCTTGGGTTGTCCAATTCATGTAAAATTATTACAGGCTTAGGCGGTCAAAACCATCTGAACTTAAATTTAGAATTACATTGCATAAACCGAATTCATTCTTTCTAACATTAAATAAATTGAGATAAATGCAATATGGAATAAATTAATAGGAAAAATTGTTTGATTCTTGGAAGCAAAGATAACGACCACAATTCTTCAACCTCGAAAAAGGCATGAAGGTAGATTTTTTCCCCACCATAGGACGAAAACCGAAGGTCATAAAATATGAATACATCATGACTTGAAACCAGAAAATTTTGACCTATTAAAATTACATTGAGGAAATAAATAAAGGAAATATTAATTAAGTGTAAGGGAGATGACAGATGTATAAAAGGGAATGTGTTTTCTTTACTTGAGATGAGGATGGTCTCATTCGGTTCAACAACTTGTAATGTTAGGAAAAAAGGAAAAGAGAATCAAACACGTTAAAGGTCAACAAACTACATATTTATAAAAATGTCTGTAAAATAACAAAACAATTTTGATTGGAAATAGTGTCAATTGAGAATAATTATCCACACCTTGCCCATTTTTACAGGGGGCACAAGAGACTGAACTCCAACTTTAGAACTGACATTTCCTAGAAAACCACCAAATAGAAGTAATTTACAGTATTCTAAACCAATGAAGTTGAGACTTGTTGCATGGGGATTTTCACACATTAAAATAAATTACCTTGAGATATAGTCATACTAAGGAAAATATCAAAATTGCATGAGTGCACAGGGTACAAACATGACCTACCTAAACATGATATATACTCCTGAGGAGTGGAAGACAACCAATTAGTAAGAAGAAATCATTGGGAACCCAAATGCTAACAAAATGGTGGAGAATGCGAACATTTACAAGCCTTTGAAGAGGGAATAAACTAATATGTATGTACAAGATGAGAAATGGTGTAGTTTCATGGTTCTAGAAACAAATAAGGGGAAACCTTGAATTTTTAGAGGAAATTTGGAAAGAAAAACAGTATTATGTATATTATCAAATCGAAATCGAAAAAAGGTAAAAAACTTTCCAATAGAAGGTGTGACCAAATCATAATACTTTTACATACCTGGAGCAGAGGGCTTTGTTCAAGGAACGCCTATGGTTGCAAACACAAGGAATTTGTAACACGCTCCTCCCACATTTACCCAAGGTAATCATTCCACTGTGGTAAACATGTGATGAAGAGTTACTATGATGTGATTCAACTCCCAATGTATAGTTAAGGAAGTGGAACCAAGAAAAAAAAACCAAAATGACATTTCTCAGGAGCTACAAAACCTTCCAGATGGAGCCAACCCTTCTAAGTTCCTGAATCCTTATAAAACTTGTCATTTTTTTGAGCTAGAGCCCCACTTTCTCCCATGATAATCCATGCATGTGATTGAGATAGTCTAGTATCTCTCATAGAAACGCATGCATCCAATTGTGGCCTTTTTCAGGCAGTTCTAAGCGAACGACCCCAGATTATATGCCAGTTTTTCAGGACTAGGTCTTAGGCCTCTGTTGAGAACTTGATGAAACTTCCAAAAATCATAAAAAAACAATAAATTAAAGCTACTAATGTAAAAATTGGTACAAGGAATGGACCTAACCCTTACTAGCCATGAAATGAATTTTGTTGAACATATCATAAACATGTAATCTATAGGTATAATAACAAATTTGAGCATAGGGGTATAATACTAATATGAGAATCATCAATAAGAATTAGTGCCTTATCACAATAACACAATTATCATCTATCATGTCATATATTCATTCAAATTTCATTTACTAATCAAATCATGATGAGATCCACCACCAAAGTCTGTCATGAACCATGCTTATAACTAGCATATAATAAAAAACATAACAAGAGTGTAATAGACATAATATCAACATATTAACAAGTATATTTACACAAGAAACACTAATGGAAAAGGAGTTTTGATTAATGTATGTATAAGCCAACCAAGCCAAGGACTTCCATGAACCACCGAACCATAGATTGAGCCAAATCAAATCTTTCTTTCAGCCAATCACCCCAATGCCATATTCGAAGCATAAATATGGGACTCATAACCAAACCATACATGGCTTCCTCAAGCTTTACTGTATATTGCACCAAGGGATTCCTAGGCCTCAAACCCTCATCAATACAACCAAGCTTTACTGCAATCCCACCGAATCACTAAAACCTAAGCTAGCATGGATGCCTCTAGATGTATCCACCTAAATCGTGAAATATTTTTCTGTCTCCATCTCTAGTATTTACTGTATATCCTACCGTTCATTGATCAAGGATTCCAAGGCCTAAATAGGCTCCACCCTTTACTATTTACCGTATATCCTACCATTCATAGGTCGAGGATTCCGAGGCCTAACAAGGGCATACACATTTAGTCTTTACCGCAATCCCACTTTCAATGGTCTAAGTATTCCTAAGCTTTATGATTCTCCCCCGAGACCACCCCACATAGCTTTGAATGGATCTGGTAATACAACTCAACCAAAACAAGAGAACCCCATCACACAACGACTATCCAAAAATGGAAAGGCAAGGTTGGAAACCACTATCATACGTGGTAAAACCCATTCCAAAGGTAACAAGAGAGCCAAAAACATACATGCATTAAATTGCAAAGAAATCATACATGCAACTCGATACCTGCAATTAATATCGATGTATCTCCTTGAGTCCCCCTCTTCCCTTATTCATCCTTGCTTCCTCTTGCTTTCTTTTCCTTCCTTTGCCTTATTTTCCTGGTGCTAGAATGCTCCAAGAATACTCTAAGTGTCCAAGAGTATGAGAGAGAGAGCTCCAAAACTGAACTAAAAGAAAGGTGGTTAATTGATCCTCATAAGCCTTTTTCTTAATGAGGCTTCTATTTTCCTAGATTTCCATTATTTTCTGTCATTTTCCTCCTCGTGTGTAACTTGTGATATTTTAGGTTCATTTTATCGTAATTTCCTTTATTTTCATAAATAAAATGCCAATTAATTCCAATTTCCTTGCCAAAGCCTTTGCCAATTTCCTTAGCCATAATAAACCAAATGAACACCCACACTAGGATTCTTTTCCAAACATTCTACTTGGAATAAGTGTCCTATGACATTGGTTGTTATTTTTCCTTTATTAACTTTGCTACAGGGAATTTTGACCAGGGTGGTTACAAAGTCCTAATTTCTCTCATACTACTAGGAAAGGAAAGAAAAAGGAAAACTTATAAAAACTTTAAGTGGTAGAGAGTCATACTATCTAGCCTAATATTGAACCTCTCACATTGTATATTTAAGGGAAAAGGGTGCAAAGAGCGAGTGAAAAATCTACATGGGCATAATAAATTTGTTTCTGGATAATTCCAATGTTGGAATTTTACTCCTCCAAGTGGTAGGGAATGAAGAATTTATGAAAATTCTCACAGGTGTGAAATAAAGCCTTTCTCCATAAAGAACCTCTCTATAGATCAACAGAAGAAGAATGGAGGGACCAGTTCCACAAAAACATGATATTAGTATTATTTGGAAGAAACACAACAAACTGATGTTGTTGGATGAAAAAGGAAATATCCTCACTGTTGATCAAATCATTGAGTAGAGGGTCATGCAACTATCACATGATTGTTAGGAACAAAGGAAATAAAGGGAGCTCCATGCCTCTCCATATTATGATATGATATATATAAAAAAGGGAATATAATAAGAACATTTAAGTTACTTATGATCTTGTTGAATCATTTATATTATCCATTGGCCACATGGTATTATTAAAAATAAGTCATAAACCCAATAACGTTACCATTTAACCTTAGGGGAGGAGAGTGAATTAATAAATCATTCGTATACTAAAAAAAAAACACTTTCCCACGGTGGGTAGAAGGGTATGTTAATGCCCGTATATGCTAAGAAATTTTACAATGAATACCAAACATCAATCATAGTGACTAATGAACTAGTTAAGGAAAGAAATTCATATAAGGGGTGACTTTAGTCTCTATAATATAAGAAGTATATGTCACTTCTAATAGTGTTCATGTATGTCACCTAGTGGAAAATAACACATTCCTTTGAAATAAGTTAAAGTAGAAGGAGTAGGTATAAGGATAGGTTATAGACTATAAAATAATTACAATTATAAGAAGAGCATGAGTCCATATAAATTATTAAAAAAAATAAAATGGGAAAAGATGGGTATTTGACATATGGTATCAGAGCGATAGGTTAAAAAACCAGGCTTACATGGAAGCACCACACTAAGGTATTCCTATGCAGAATAGTGAATTTGATTTAAGAATTAATATTCTAATACTATTTTTGTATTTATTATAAGGTAGTCAAGTGAAGTAGGGTTACAATGAAATGGTAGACAATACCAACCCGCCCATGGAAGAAGGAGAATGAATCTATGTGGAATTAGGAGGAACTAACACATCCAAAAATAAAATTGTGGATGTTATAAAGAGTCTAAAATAGGGGTTGGTTCATCTCAGAACCAACAATGAGTGGTTGCTAAAGGAAAGTGAAGAAGAGGAAATAATGATTAGAGATCTAGCTAAAAAGTCTAGTCACGAGATACTAGATACATGAGAGGATGGTGGAAAAAAAGAATGGTTGAAAATAAAAATTGTTTAGGCTGAAATAGAAAAGTTTGAAATTGGGGATGATTCAGACGAGAATCATCTAGAAACCCAGAAAACGAAACATAAAGTGGAGCTACAAGGGGAGTTCAAAAAAACAAAATCTCCTACTTTTGATGGGGAAAAGCAGGAAGATGCAAAAGCATGGCTTCTGAACATGAACAAGTGTTTTCAAGTTTATGAGTATGAAAGTAATATGAAGGCCATATTGGAAATTTATCAACTATAAGGAAAAGCTACTCCTTGATGGGACAAAGTCAAAAGTGTTCATAGATTGGAGGAAAAGACAGTATCCTAGGAGGAATTCTAGAAACAATTGAAATCTTCATACTTGAATGAATGATACTATGATGATCAAGCCAAGGAGTTTGATGAATTAAGACTAGGAGAATTATCTATGCATGATTTTGTGTCTATATTCACAAACTTGCTGAGATATGTCCCATAGATAAGAGAAGCGAAAGCCAAGGTGTAGAGATTTTTAAATTTCCTTCCAACCCCCGACAAAGAAAGGATTGAGTTTGAGAATACTAAAACAATAGATGAGCTAGTAAGAAAAGAAAGACTATTTTATAAACAATTTAAAAATAGTTGGGAAGGCTCAAAACCTTGGCAAAGCAAGGAAGACTAAATTGGAAATGGGGAGAAAAAGACAGAAACTTGTATACCTTAAATTTTTGTTGGAAATGATCACTCGCAGAAGATACTCAACAGTGGGAATTTAAGCCAGTCAACCCAATCCAAAACTGGGCCCAAGCCCATGGATTTGAATAGTAAAAAGACAAGTGGGATCAAAGAGAGAGAGTCGTTGAAGTGTTGGGGGTTGTTGAGGGACTACCTACATAACCCCAGTTCTATTAAAAAAGTCTAGGTCATACATGTGGAAACAATAGTGAATGATGTTTCCAAAACCATTCCAAAGATAAGTACTATGTTGGAAGATGGGGAAGAAAAGCACCAATCAAGTATGATCGAAGTTGAAGGTACCATTTTAAACCATTCTATTTATGTTTTAATTTATTTAGGGGCTAGCTTAAGTTACATTAGTCCCCATATTGTGGAAAAATGTAAATTGGAAATTAAAAAAATTAAGATTGCATGGTTAGTACAATTAGACACTGAAAAAAGAGAAGTGTAACTAGCCAAGTGAAACAATGTCCCATAGACTTAAATGGTTGTTCCAAAAATGTAAAGTTAAATATACTTCCTTTAGAATCCTACAATATTTTAATAGGAATGCATTGGTTGGAAAAGCATTCAAAAATCATAAATTGTTTAGAGAAAACATTTAGTTTAATAAGTCAAGAAAGACAAATTCAGTTAATAAAAGGTGTACTAAAACCCATATCAGTTAGACAGGTTTCAAATTTACTGTTTAAAATGAGCGCGAGGAACAGGAGTAAGATATTCACATTGCATGTTCAATCAAATGAGTAGCAGAGAAAAGGAAAAAAATTAGATGACCTTCCAATCATTAGAGATTTCCAAGATGTTTCTTTGTCAGAGATTCTGGGTTTACCTTCATTAGAGGAAATTTTAGCCTAAAAATTCCCATGAAATTTTCAAGTAATTTTCATGTAATAATATGTAATCCAATAAAAATCGTTTAAATCTAAGAAGAGGTGCATGCAAATATTTTGGAAGGAAAAGGAGAAAAACTACTTTTTTTAATTGTATTTTTGCCTAATCTCCTTATAAGTTTACTCTAATTTCAGGTGTAGACACTCGTTAGATGCGGAATTAAATTTCATATCCAACACGTACCCATTGTACATAGTTTTGAGATGACCCACATTGAGAAAAAATAAAAATACATTAAAAAATCATATATCCTACCATTCACGAGTCGAGGATTCCTTGGCCTAACGAGGGAATACATATTGAGTCTTTACCATAATCCCACCTTCACCGGTCTAGGGATTCCTAGGCCTTATGATTCTCCCCTGAAGCAACCCCACTTAGCTTTGAATCCATTTGGTAATCCTACTCAACCAAAACAAGAAAACCCGATCACCCCATTGTTATCCAAAAATTGAAAGGCAAGACTAGAAACCACTGTCATAACCAAAAAAACGCATTCCAAAGACAACAAGAGAACCAAAAACACACATTCATGTACCGTGCATGTGAAAAATAGCAAGGAAATCATACATGAAACAAAATACCTGCAAGTAATCCCATTGTAGCTTCTTGAGTCTCCCTCTTCCCTTATTCATCCTTGATTCCTCTTTATTTCATGTCCTTCCTTTGCCTTCTTTTCCCAATGTTAGGATTCTCCAAGAATAATCTAAGTTTCCAAGAGTATGAAAGAGAGAGAATTTAGAGAGCTCCAAAAGTGAACTAAAAAAATGTTTTGAACTGATCCTCATAAGGATTTTTATTAAATTTCCATTATTTTCCTTGATTTTCCTCCTCACATGTAACTTGTGACCTTTTAGCTTCCTTTTATCGTAATTTCCTTTATTTTCATAATTTAATTTTCCTAAATAAAATGATAATTAATGCCACCTTTCCTTCCCGAAGGCTTTGCAAATTTCCTTAGCTATAATAAACCAAATGACCACCCACACTAGGATGTTTTTCCCAAAATTCAACTTGGAATAAGTGTTCTATGACATCGGTTATTATTTTTCATTTATTAACTTTATTACAGGGAATTTTGACCAAGGTTGCTATAGAGTCCTAATTTCTCTCATACAACTGGGAAAGGGGAAAAATGGTAAGCTTATAAAAAAATTAAGTGATAGAGATTCATCCTGTCTAGCCTAATAATGAACCTCTCATAGTATAAATTTAAGGGGAAAAGGGTGCAAAGAGAAAGTGAAAACACTACATAAGAATAATACATTTGTTTCTGGATAATCAAATGTTGGAATGTTACTCCTCCAGGTGGTAGGGAATGAAGAATTTATTGAACTTCTCACAGGTGTGAATGAAATCCTCTATCCCATAAGTGACTATCTACAGATAATAGAGGAATAATTGAGGGAAAGGTTCCACAAAAACATGAGATTAGTATTAGTTGGAAGAAACCCAAGAAAACCAATGTTGTTGGATGAAAAAAGAAAATCTCCTCACTGTTGATCAAATCCTGGAGTGGAGGATCATGTGACTATCACATGATTATTAGGAATGAAGGAAAAAAGGTCATTGCATGCCCCTCCATATGAGGATATATATATATATATTTATAATATATATATATATATATATATATATATATATATGATATATATATATATATAATATATATATTAATAAATTTTTTTTTACTTATGATCTACCTGAATCATTTACATTCTTCATTGGCCATGTGGTTATTATTAAAAACAAGTCATAAACAAAGTAACATTAGAATTTAACCTTAGGGGAGGAGAGTGCATTAATAAATCATTTGTATACTCGAAAAACAAACACTTCCCCACTATTAGTACAAGGGTATGCCAACGCCTCTATATGCAAAGAAATTTTACAATGAATACCAACCATGAATCATAGTGACTAATGAACTAGTAAGGAAATAAATTGATATAACGAGTGACTTTAGTATCTATAACATCAGAAGTATATGTGACTCCTAATAGTGTTCATGCATGTCACCTGATGCAAAATAACACATTCCTTTGAAATAAGTTAAAGTAGGAGTAGGTATAAGGATAGGTTATAGCTGTAAAATAATTGCAATAACAATAAGAGGATGAATGCATATAAATTATTTTTTTAAAAAGGGGAAAATATGGGTATGTGACATATGGTATCAAAGCCACAAGTTAAAAAACTTGGCTTACAAGGAAGAACCACAATAAGGTATTCCTATGTGGAATTGTGAATATGATTTAATAATTACTATGTTAATATTATTATTTTTAATGATTTTAAGGTACTCATGTGAAGTAGGGTTACAATATGAAATGGCAGATGATACCAACCCACCTATGGAAGAAGGAGAATGAATGTATGTGGAATTAGGAGGAATTAACACATCCAAAAATAAACTTGTGGATATTATAAAGAGTCTACAATAGGATTTGTTTCATATTAGAACCAACAATGAGTTGTTGCTGAAGGAAAGTGCAGAACATGAAATAATGATTAGAGATCTAGCTTAAAAGTCTAGTCACAGGATACTAGAAACATGAGACGATGGATGAAAAAAAGAACCATTGAAAACAAAATGTTGAGGCTGAAATAGAAAAGTATGAAAGTGGGGATTATTTATAAAATACTTATCAAAAATCCCAGAAAAGGAAACATAAAGTGGAGCTACAAGGGGAGTTCCAAAAAAGAAAACATCCTACTTTTGATTGGGAAAAGCAGGAAGATGCAAAAGTGTGGCTCACAAACATGACAAAGTATTTATAATTTTATGAGTACGAAAGTAATATAAAGTCCATATTGGGCATTTATCAGCTGTAAGGAAAAGTTTCTCTCTGATGGGAGTAAGTCAAAAGTGTGCATACATTGGAGGAAAAGACAGTCTCCTCGCAGGAATTCTAGAAATAATTTAAATCTAGATACTTGAATGAATGATACTGTGATGATCGAGCGAAGGAGTTTCATGAATTAAGAATGGGACAATAAATTATAGATGATTTTGTATCTAAATTCACAAATTTAATGAGATTTGTCCCCTATACTAGAGAAGCAAAATACAAGGAGCAGATATTTTTAAATTTCTTTCCAGCTCCCTACAATGAAAGGATTGAGTTTGAAAATACTAAAACAATGGAAGAGGCAGTAAGGAAAGAAAGGCCATGTTAACAACAATTTAAGAATGGTTTGGAAGGCTCAAAACCTTGGCAAAGCAAGGAAAAGAATAAATTGGCAAAGGGGAAAAAGGACAAAAACTTGCATACTTTCAAATTTTTAGAAAGGATCACCTACAAAAGATATTCAACAGAGGGAATTTAAACCAGCCAGCCCAATCCAAAACTGGTTCCAAGCCCATGGATTTGAATAGTAAAAAGACAAGTGCGGTTAAAGAGAGAGAGTGGTTGAAGTGCTCGGGGTTATTGACGGACTACCTGCATAACCCCAGTTTGATTCAAAACATCTAGGTCATAAATGAGGCAACAATAGTGAAGGATGTTGCCAAAAACATTCCAATGATAAGTGCAATGTTGGAAGATGGCCAAGAGAAGCACCAATCAACTATTATTGAAGTTGAAGGTACCATTTTAAACCATTTCATCTATGTTTTAATTGATTTAGGGGCTAGCTTAAGTTAAATTAGTCCACAGATTTTGGAAAAATGTAAAGTGAAAATTAAAAAATTAAGATTTCATGGTTAGTACAGTAAGAAACTGGCAAAAAGAGAAGGGTAACTCGCCAAGTGAAACAATGTCCCATAGTCTTAAATGGTTTTTCCACAGAAGTAAATTTAAATATACTTCCTTTAGAGTCCTATATTATGTTAATAGGAATGCACTGGTTGGAAAAGCAAGGAGTTGTCATAAACTGTTTAGAGAAAACAATAAGTTTTAGAAGTCAAGAAAGACAAACTTAGTTAATAAAAGGTGTACTGAAACCAATATCAGTTAGACAGGTCTCAAATTTAAAGTTTATAAAGAGTTCTAGGAAAGGGTGTCAGATATTCACATTTTATGTTGAAGCAAATGAGTAGCAGACAAAAGAACGAAAATTAGATGACCCGCCAATCATTAGAGATTTCCAAGCTGTTTTTTTGTAAGAAATTTTGTGTTTACCTTCATTAGAGAAAATTTAAGCCCAAAATTTCCCATGAAATTTTCATGTAATTTTCATGTCATAATATGTAAACCAATCAAAATCCTTTAAATCTAAAAAGAGGTGCATGGAAATATTTTGGAAGGAAAAGAAGGAAAACTTCTTTTCTTTTTTAATTGTATTTTTGTCTTAGCTCCTTATAGGTTTACGCAAGTTTCAAGTGTAGACACTTGTTGGATGCAGAATTAAATTTTTCATCCAATGAGTACCCATCATACATACTTTTGAGCAGACCCACATTGGTAAAAGTTGAAGATACATTAAAAAGGCGTGTTGAACACTCTTTTTTAATGTATCTTCATTTTTTTGTCAATATGGGTCTTCTGAAAAGTATGTATGACGGGTACTCATTAGATGTGAAATTTAATTTTGCATCCAAAAAGTGTCTACACTTGAAATTTGTGTAAATATATAAGGAGATAAACCAAAAATACAATTACAAAAAGTAGTTTTCTTCTTTTCCCTCCAAAATGCGTAACTCTTATTTTATTATTTTATTATTTTTCCTTAAGATGCCACTTTTAGGCTCAAATTTTCTCTAATGCCTCTAGAGATATAAATTTATCCATTGATCTAGTACTAGGCATAGCTCTAGTGTCTAGAGCCCCTTATAGGATAAGTATTCCGATATTATTGGAATTGAAGATGTAGTTACATGAACTACTCAATAAGGGCTTTATTAGACCGAGTGTTTTGCCATGGGGGGCTCTTGTGTTATTTGTAAAAAATAGAGATGGCACATTTACAATGTGCATCGATTATTAGTAATTAAGTAAATTAACCATTAAAAGGAAATATTTGTTCCCCCGAATTGATGATTTGTTTGATTAGGTAAGAGGGGAAACCATATTCTCAAAAATTATTTTTAGGACCGGGTATCACCAATTGAGAATAAGGCTGAAGATATTCATAAGATAGCTTTTTGAACCAGATATGGACACTAGGAATTTGTAGCATCACCATTTGTGCTTATCAATGCACTAGTAACCTTCATGTGCTTAATGATCAACGTACTTAGTAAGTACCTTGATAAATTCATGTTGTTATTTGTATATGACATTCTAGTGTATTCCAAGAATGAAGAAGAACACAAGGAACATTTAAGAATGGTGTTGCAAACCTTAAGAGGACATCAATTATACACCAATTTTAGTAAATGTGAATGGTATAAGGACATAGTACAATCTTTGGACCATGTCATTTTAGAGGGGAGATTATCTATTGATCTTGAGAAGGATAGGGTTATTTTTCATTAGCCCACACCTAAGGATATGTAAGTTGTTTGGTCCTTTATGGGAATTATAGGGTATTACCAAATATTTATTGAAGGACTCTCTAAACTAACTTACCTTATCAAATCCTTTCAAAAGAAAGGAACATGATTTGAGTGGACAAATAAGTTCCAGGAAAAAATTGACAAACAAAAACATTTTCTTATGGTAGCCCCTATTCTAAAATTTTCAGAGCTTGAGAAGGAATTTGTTGTATTCATAGATGCATGTTTGGAAGGTATAAGAGGAATCTTGATGTAGGAAAATTCAATAGTGGCTTATGAGTCTAGGAAACTAAAACTGCATGAAAGGAATTATGGAGTATATGATTTAGAGTTGACTATTGTCATACACACCTTAAAAATCTGGAGGCACAACATATTGGGAAATTGTTTTACCCTAGTAACATATCATATTAGCTCGAAATATGTTTTTAGCCAAACAGACCTTATGCTAGACAAGCTAGGTGGATGTATTTTCTTTGTGAATTTGAATTTGATATCAAACATATTCAAGGGAAAGAAATTAAAATAAGAGATTCCTTAAGTAGACATGCACATGCTCTAATGGTAACATCTAGTAGCAGTGTACATATATATCTTATGGAGCATATCAGAAATTCAATTTAGAGGGATCATAACTATCTGGAAATTCAATGGAAATTAAACAGACACTGGTTCCAAGTTATGCTGAAAATTCAAAGAAGTTTCTAACTTACTAAGACAAATTTTATGTTCGAAATGCAAGTGTTCTAAGGAAGATAATACTAGATGAATATCTTAATAAATCATATGTTAGACATCCAGGATATAAAAGGATGATAACTACACTAAGGAAGGAATTCTATAAACATGCTATGAAAAAGGAAGTAGAAAAATACTTGTATAATTGCTTATAATGTCAGTAGGTGAAGGTAGAACAACAACACCTAGTAGGCCTGTTAAACCAACTACCCATTCTTGAATGGAAATAGTAAGTGATATCATTGGGCTTTATTACAGGACTACAAAATACAACAAAAGAACATGACTCCATCAAGGTAGTTGTGGACACCTTAAGTAAGGCACACTTTATACATATACAATATAACTATGGAACAACCCAGATTGTAAACATTTTATGAAGGAGATTTTCTGATTTCATGGAATACCAAAAATGGTAGTGTCTGATAGGGATGCTATATTCACTTCCAAATTTTAGAAAGATTTATTTGGAGGCACGAGGAAAAAATTAATTTTAGCACCGCATATCACCCCAAAACTAATGGAAAAACAAACAGAAAAACTCAAATATTAGAAGACATGTTAAGAGTGTATGTAACAGACAAACTTGCTAATTGGGAAGATTTTCTACATTTGGCATAATTTGCCTACAATAACAATTATCAAGATTTAATAAAAATGAGTCCCTTCAAAGCCCTATTTGGAAAAAAATGCCACACACCTGTCAGTTGTGGTCAAATAAAAGACAACCTTATACTAGGACCATATGCACTACAAGAAATTTAACAAATGGTGTGAAATATTCAACAAAACATAAAAACTACACAGGATAGACAAAAACATTATGCTGATACAAATATAATTCACAAGGAATTTAAAATTGGAGATCATGGATACTTAAGATTTAAACTAAGGAAAAACATCTTAAGGATAGGAACATCCACCAAATTGGCACCATGGTTTCGTGGGCCTTTTGAAATTTTGGACAAGGTTTGCCCAGTAGTGCATCCACTGCCATTTCCTACCCACATAAAAGTACACAATGTTTTTCCTATATCTCTGTTAAATAAATATATCCATGATAATTCTCACATAATTTATAGGAATTTGATACACATGGAAGCAAAAGGATACTTCTTGTAAGAGTCACTTAACATCTTAGATTAGGGAGAGATATTACTCTGGAATCAATCCCTCCCACATGTCAGAGTGAAATGGAAGAACTTTACACCTCACGAGGCTACATGGGAGATAGAGAATGAAATGCAAGAGGCTTATCTAACACTATTTCAGAGGGGAAGCAATTATACCAACATCATCGAGGATGGTGTTGAATAAAAAGGGGGGTAAGATGTAATACCCCTCTCTTCCTTATATTAATAGTTTTCTATTTTTATACCTAGACGGTTCTTAGGTTAATGGCTAAGGAGGCCATGATTGAATATGTGGGATGGTATGATCAAATAGAAATTAATCTAATGTCATTGATATGTTATTATTAATAAATAAATTATTGGAAATTACTCAACAGAAGGGCACCAGAGCCCAAATGTTTCTTTCCAATTGCAAACAATTGTGGATGGATAATTTCAAGTTGTTCATTCCCAAAAAAATCCCCTAAAATTCCCAGGAGAAATAATTGGAAAATAATAGATTAATTATGATGGGAGAAAAATATCATAAAGAACCACTTAGTAGAGGAAGTTCCTAAGTTGGGGGGTGAAATAAAGCACTTCAAGAGAAAAAGACAGGCTTTAAAGAAAGAAAAAACTTACCTTTTCGAAAAAAAACACGAAGGCCTAGGTAGTTGGGCTACAAACCCAAAAGGTAGGATGCTACCAAAATTCTGCTAGGAAGGGAATCTATAAAGCATACCATTCAGGAATCAATGAGGTTGCTAATTCATGTGGCAAGCATATCTTTTGGGGCAGAATTAATGGGCTCCGTTGGAGGTTGGGAGGAGAATTCTTGCTCCCGAATAATTTTCCCACAACGATACGTGTTAGGATTGTGGTATTTTATATTCTTTTGAATTACATTAAAAAATAACATTCGATTTATGTTGATTTTGGAATGATAGAGGATTGATCTTCGTTGTACTGTAAGTAGATGAATTAGTGATAATATGGACTAGACATTCACGTGGAAATTATGTTGATTGTGCCTGATTTGTTCATTAATGTGTGTAGACAAGTGTTTAGCAGTTTTGTCATATGAAACGACTTGAAAATTGTATCGGATCCTTTGTATTCTCTATTCTCTCTCAGTTGATTGGTAAAAAATAATCTATATGGAGTTATCAAACATGTACAAGACTAGTTTTGCATGTCCAGTACACATTTTAGTTCATTTATGTTCGACAACTAGGGTGTTTCCTCGAAATAGAAAACTACCTTGTGTCATAAATTTTCATAAGTTTTTAAAAGAATTCAATTGAGATCAATTGTTATGAAATAAAAGAAAGGGTTGGATTTCAAAAAAAGTACTTAACAAACCTTAGGGAACATGGCACAAGGACATAGTTATTAAAATACAAGACCAATATTGTAATTAGTGATAAATTGTTGGACCATATGTTGAGAGAAATTAAAAACATCGTAACACATAACAATAATTACTGGTGAATGTGTATATATTATTTTACTAGTGTTGTTGTGAGAGAAACTTTACATAGTATTGTTATGCAATGGTCTATATGAAAAAAATAAAGAAATGAAATTCAATAAACTATCAAATATTGTTAAAATTTGAAACTAGGTCCAAATGCCATGTGGGTCATCATATTTATGGAAGTTGATATTTCTCTTGGATTCCTCTCATCAGGAGGTGTAGGATTCATCTAACGATCATCTGATTCTGACATGTATTCATGGATATATGAATTTATTTGTATTTCTTGATAATTTGTCAAGGTCGGCCAAGAAGTAAAATAGTGTTGCACACCCCGAGCTAAACCTCAATGTGGCATATAAGTAGAGGAGACCTTCAGGCATTATCAAAGTCATCTCTTCCACACATATCTTCTCTCTCCTTATCTCTTGGGTATATGAAGGAGAAAGAAGACACTCTATCATGTGGGAAAAGACGACACAGTTAGGGAAACATTGTAGGAGGACGCACGAAGGTGCAACAACCTTGTTTGGGTGATAAAGGACTATGTTGATGAGCTTATAGGCTCCATTAACAGTGGTTTTTTGTGGGCAGCCTCTCCCAGGCTACCTGCATTGCTGGATAGTGTGCATTGACTTGTTGGAGGACACATTTGGGACAATGTTGACTAGTTAGGGCTCGCTGCAGTATGTTGTAGAATTCGCTATTGTTTTGACCATATTACATTGAATGTTTTGGGCTCCTATTACTACTGTTGGAGAACGAGTTCTCCTAGGTTGCCTTGAAGAAATTTAGGAGCTGATTGATCACCCTTGCTATTTTTGTTCAAGGGTTTCATTACTGCTATTATAAATCACAAATTTGTGATATTGTATTATCTCTCTCTGTTGAATTATTGAAGAATCTAGAAGAATTGATCAAAGGGTTTCCCCACATTGGGGTTTGTCCCAGGATAGCGCCAAATCTTGTGTCTCTTGTCTTGGCTTGTCTTTTGTTGTTTACATTTATGTTCTATCTTCATTTTACTGTCATGTTGATGTGATTTCATACTGGAAATTGATATTGGGCTAATAAAAACAATTGAAGTAAATTTCTCTTAAGCATAGAACATATCGTAATTTATAATTGTATCAAAGCTGATGTGAAGATATAGCCTAAGAAAGAGTAAGAGAAATCACTGAATATAGTTGGAAAACATCAGAAGGCTTCATGGGTTTCTCATCACACTTCCCCACCGAAGACAAGCTCCATGAGAAGTCTGACTATCATGGATGGAAGATTTCTCTTGATCTGACATTGGAAGAGTAGGAAGTGTTGGACTATGTGAGGGGTATAATTATGGAACCTCCATAAAATGTACTGGCTACTACAAGGAACAAGTACACTAAGGGTGAAGTTAAATCAAAGAAGATCATCCAGGACATAATTGACAAGCATCTGGTGGCCTACATTTCCTATTTGAACACCTTCAAGGAGATTTATGATAGACTGGTAAGCTTCTTTAAAGTTATTGATGCAAATCAAGGTTTTTTCCTCAAAAATAAGTTGAAGGATATTAAAAAGGGCAAAGATGAGGATATTCAATCCTACTTCTCAGGATCACCGTGATCAAGAATGATTTCCTATCGATTGGAGAAGTCATCTCTGATAGGGAACTAACTATGACTACCCTTGGAGGGCTCCCATATGAATGGTATGTATTTAGAACCACTCTTCGAAAAAATTATCGAATTACGAGATTTGAGGAATTGATGGCGAGATGCATTAAATAAGAGACAAGGATGGTGGAGCAAGAAATGCCTTCAAGCAAAGGAAATCCCACTTCCTTCTCCTCTCATGCCAAAAGGAAAAATAATTCTGGGTCTAAAGGTCACTTCAAAAGAAAGACCAGATCGAAGGGTGGAAGAAAGAGAAGATGCTTCGTTTACAATAGATTTGGCCACTATGTGAGGGAGTGTCCAAATAGAAAGGACTCATCACATGAATATGATCAAAATCACTCCCAGGGCAACTCCAACCACAATCAAAGGAATGCTAGGTTCAATGGCAAAGGAAAAAGGAATGATAGAAATCAAGGAAATGGTCAACCCTCCAAGAAACAAAGGACCTACGAGTATGAATCAAATGTTGTTAACAATAAGTAAGATGAATATAATATGATATCGGCCCTCCCCACTACCTCTCCTCTTGACTCATTGGGAAAGTGGCTTATTGATAGTAGTGCCTCAAGACACTTCATTGGTTATAAGGAAGCTCTCCCTAATCTAATAGAGAAAGAGACAAACTTGGAGATTATTATTGGAGACAATTCCACCTATCTTGTAAAGAGTGTAGGTAATGTTAGTCGTCAATTAAATCAGGGTAACACAATTCATTTGCAATAATTCTTATATGTACCTAATCTCAAGAAAAACCTGGAGTCCTTTTCTACTATGCAAGACAAAGGCTACAAGGTGGCCTTCATCGATGGCAAGGTACGTCTGTGGAAAAAGAATTTTAAATATGCTTCCACTCTTGGGTTTCAAGTTGACTCTTTATATCAAGTTGGAGGAAGTTTGTTGGGAGTCATGTCTTGCAACACATGTCTTCAGTCTAAACTATGGTTTCAGATGTTTTCCCACCTTCATTATAAGGTTGTATACGATGTGAGACAAATGGTGACAGGGATGCCTGATTTCAAAATAGAGCATGAAGGTGTATGTTCGAGATGTGTCGAAGGAAAGCTCAAAAGGGGACCATTCCCCTCTAGCCATAGTAAGACCTCTGACATTTTGCAGTTGGTTCACTCCGCCATATATGGTATGATGCCTATGAACTCCTTTGGAGGATATATCTATTATCTCACTTTTATAGATTATTACTATCACAAGACTTGGATATACTTCTTGAAAAAGATGGATGAAGTGTTCTAGTTCCATCACTTCAAAGCCTTGATTAAGAATCAAATCGAGAAGAGGATCAAGACCTTAAGGACTGATAATGGGACCAAGTATGAATCCAATGATTTTTATGACTTTTGCAAAGAAGATGACATTAAGAGGGAGACCACAATACCATACACTCCTCAGCAGAATGGTGTGGCGGAAAGGAAGAATCGTACGATTGTGGAAGTTGTTCGTGCCATGCTCCATGATCAAAGGCTTCCGAAGTTTCTATGGGTCGAAGCTACAAATATCATCGTATATGATCAAAACCGATGCCCTCATCAAGCATTGGATTCTGAGACTCCCAAAGAAGTGTTCACTGGTAAGAAACCTCATGTGTCTCATTTTAGAATTTTTGGAAGTCCCGTATATTTTCATGCGTCGAAAGAGAAAAGAAGCAAACTAGGTGCATCTCGTAAGAAGGATATCTTTGTGGTCTATAGTGAAATTTCTAAGGGCTATAGAATCCATGTGTCTGGTCAAAGGCATGGTAAATTTTAGCAGCGAATTTTTGCCCAAGGGCGAAATTTAAGGGGTTTTTCATTTTAGATTGGTGAATTTTTTAATAAAACACCTATTTCACATATTTAGCCCAACTTTTATTCAAAAAGTAATTATTTTTTTCATTTTAGCCCCAAAAAGGGGCAGATAAACTATGAAAAGACTCATTTGACCCGATTGGCCTGGTTTGGGAGGTTATATTCCATTACAATCGCCTGATTTTCTTCTTTGCAATGTTAAATTCGTTTGCAATCACCCATTTTTTGGTTTGGGAGGTTGTATTAGGTCCCAATAAATATAAATATAAATAAAGTTGAGGTATGGTAAATAAATAAAACCTCTTTTTATATTTAGTCCATAACCCTCTTTCTATTGAAGAAGGCTCAAGAAAGAGGTTTTATTTAAGTGAATCCTATGGGCCAAATACCATATTTATAAAAGAGGTATGGTAAATTAATAAAAATAAAATTAAAAAAGAGGTATGGTAAATAAATAAAATATTTTTTTATATTTACTCCATGAGTCACCTTATATTTATGAACACGCAAGGGTGTAAATAAATAAAAATATAAATAAACTAGGTTTTATTTAAGTGAATCCTATGGGCCAAATACCACATTTATAAAAGAGTTATGGTAAATTAATAAAAATAATTAAAAAAGAGGTATGGTAAATAAATAAAATATTTTTTTTATATTTACTCCATAAGTCACCTTATATTTACAAAAGCTCAAAAAATGTGTTATATTTAGGTGAACCCTGTGGGCCAAATACTATGGGTGAAATACAATGGGCCAAATTATTATTAATACAATGCAAAAGAAATTATTAACCCTAATATTAGTATTAATAAAAATAAAGATGTCACATGGTATTGACCCATGGTATTCACGTGGAATTTAGCCTATTTAAAGAGGAGAATTAAACCAACATAGATCCATCTTTACTTTGGATCTACTAAGCCCCGAGAGGGATAAAATATCATGATATGAAAACTAGCATAGAGTGAACAAATATTTGATCCCTCTCGGGGTAGATCAAGAGTAAAAATGGATATTGTAATTTAATGTCACTTAAAAATTTTAACTTGGTTAAAATAAAAAAATAAAATAAAAATCAATTATTATTTTTCTTAATTTTTATAAATTACTAATAATAGTTTTTAAGGTCCAAGTTTATTGTAACCCATGGTATTGACCCATGGTAATACCATGGTATTCATGTGAGCATAAAATATTTAAGGGGGAAATTCTATTAGGTTAGATCCATCTTAATTATGGGTCTACAAGTGCTGAGAGGGATAAATACATTCCATCCCTCTAAGAATGGTAGATGTGGAGTTAAGATGGATATATGTTGGTTTTTATGACAATGAAGATATTAAATAGACTTGGGAAATTATATTGTAAGAAACATCTTAAGGTGAATGGTTAAAGCTACATTTAGTCACTTCACAAAATTTACTAAAAAATACCAATATCTCCATTAATATTGGTTTTTCTAATTTAACAAAAAAAATTCAAAACAATGAAATTTTATCACTCTTTCGGCATCACCCTCGCAGAAGAGAGATAGTCACTGCCCAGATTTCCCACCATTTCTCAAACTTTCTCAATATGATATCTTCATGAAAATTTTAAGGTATTGATGTTGGATTAGTTGTTTGAAAAATATGTTGGTTTGTACAACCTTTCATCTTCTCTGCTATTCTTAGTTTGTCCTAATGATCTATAGGGGTTGGGCCACTGCACCATATTGTCCTAAAAGGTAGAGATTGTGCACCAAAAAGGACATTAATCCAAATATTAAAATGCTGTTAAAAAATGCAAGACATATGAAGGTAGCGAATTATGCTAATAAGAAATTTAGATTGGGGGAGTCATAATTAAATTTTATTATTTAATTGAAGATTTCCAATTAAATAATAATAGATCTACATTTATATATTTATATATTGATTGGAAGGCTTCTAACAATGGTGACTTCTTTCCATTAGATCCCCTTCAAGCCTTTTGGATACCTACTACTTTCTTATATTATATAGTTGGGGCTTGCTACTTCTTGGGTGTTGGGGTAAACAAACTTGATGTGTTTTTTTTTTAATCTCGCAGTTGGAGTTTATGGAATAAGAAAGAAATCTGGTAGCTTGAAAAAAGTGGTAGCTTGAAAAAAGAGGTAGAGAAAAGATTAATCTCTCCTACCTTGACAAAACTAGTGGTCAAGATAAAAACCTACAAGAAATTTGTTATGGAATATTATCAAAACTAATAGAAGGATATGAAAGAGTGTACGGTAAGAACCTTGACAAACACGACCACTGAAACTTGCAACATTGTTTGTAGGAAGAGAAAATTACGTTTATTTTTTCCAAACATGTATGTTAGTATATTACAGTTTAATGAATATGTTTTCCTATTATCATATATGGTTTCATATTTTAACAAAACATTCGCCAAGACTTCACAATGTTTTATTATTCAGTGAAAGATTTACCAAGATCTTACAAGATTTTAGAATTCAATGAAATTTTCGCCATGACTTTACAAGACAATATAATGTGGTGAGAGATTTGCCAAAAAAATTATTTATACATATTATATTATTGATAAAATCGCCTCCCATTTTTCCTATGTATCATGGGGATTCTCCCATTTATTATACATATAGATTTATGGTGGTTCTTAAAACTTTCCCTGGTCAAAGGGAAGTCGAAATAAGTCATGATGTCACCTTTGATGAAGATATGGCCCTTAGCAAGGTTTACAATCTTCCTATCCTTAGGAAAGATAAAGAAGTTGACACCAGGAAGTCGGATGAGAAGGAAGATGAGTCGATTCCCGATGTGGAAGAACCTATGGATCCCATTGATCCCACTCCACAAGATCCTTCCTCTTCTAGGAAGAGGCTCTCATGGCTTAGGGGGACCCTTAATGATGCCGACGAACATATTGCACCCAAAGCGACTTTTTGTGAAAGTAAGAAGCCGACCAAGTATCAGGGATACTTGAATATTACGATAAACATCACTGAAAATGAGCCTTCATTGTTCGAAGAAGCCGTGAAGCATCAAGTATGGAAGGATGCTATGAATGAGGAATATCAGTCCATCATGAAGAATGATGTATGGGATTTGGTCCCTAGATCCCAGGACAAAACAGTTGTCACCTCGAAGTGGCTTTACAAAATCAAGTATGGAGCTAATGGGAGTTTTGAAAAGTGTCAGGCTCGCTTTGTTGCTCGAGGCTTCTCTCAAAAGGAAGGTGCAGATTATGATGAGATATTTGCACCAATTTCCCGATACACCACCATCCACTTGATCATAGCCCTTACTGCTTCGCAAGGATGGAACCTAAACTAGATAGATGTTAAGACTACATTCTTGCATGGTTTGATTAAAGAGGAAGTCTACGTGGAACAACTTGAGAGGTTTGAGATTCATGATCGAGAATGTCATGTATGCAAGTTGAAGAAAGCCCTCTATGGGCTAAAGCAAGTACCTCGAGATTGGTATGAGAGGATTAATGGCTACTTGATGAAGTTGGGATTCACTAGGAGTGAAGCTGATCCAAACTTTTACTTTAAGGTTGAAGATGATAAACCTCTCATACTAATGTTGTATGTTGACGACCTCTTTTTGATAGGTGCAAACCCTCTCATACACAAATGTAAGAGGAAGTTGGCTTCCGAATTTGAGATGAAGGACCTAGGACTGATGCACTATTTCCTAGTGCTTTAGGTCAGGCAAAAGCCAAGATAAATTTTCCTATGTCAAGGAAAATATGTGGTGAAGATATTGGAGATATTTGGTATGGTGGACTGCAAGCCCATGACTACCTCGATGGAGCTTAACTTCAAGAATTTATGTGGTAGTGCTGCCGGACCTATATTGGGTAATGCTTCTGAGTATTGTCAACTCATAGGAGCATTAACGTTCTTGGTGAACACCTGTTCGGATATATGTTTTGCAGTCAACACATTCAACCAGTATATGTTTGAGCCTCATCACTCACATTGGATTGGTGCTAAGAATCTTCTAAGATATCTTTGGGGCGCAATCACTGATGGTTTGAGATACACTGCTAGAGATGTGAGGCTACATGGATATTCTGATGATGATTGGGTAGGCAGTGTGGTGGACCACAAAAGAACTTTCGGGTGTTGTTTCTCTTTGGGATCTGCCTTAATATCCTGGATGATCAAGAAGCATAAGTCAGTGTCTTTGAGCACTACTGAGGCAGAGTACATTGCTGCAAATATGGCCTCTTGTGAGGCTGTTTGGTTAAGGAAGCTCTTCAATGAATTGTTTAGACATGCATTGGATACTACCATGATTCTCTACGACAACTAGAGTGGGATTCGTTTATCTAAGAATCTGATATTTCATGATCGCTCCAAGGACATTGATATGAGGTACAAATTTATCTGGGATAAGGTATAATGAGGAGCTATAAGGATCCATCATATTGGGACGCATGAGTAAGTTGCCGACATTTTGACGAAGCCTCTAGGAAAGGTCAAATTATTGACTTTCCAAGAACGACTAGGAGTCATTGAGAGACCCTCTTATGAGGGTCTTGTAAGATGCACACGTTGAGCTCTGGGAGCTCCAGGGGGCTTGGGGTACTTCTTGGAGCAACGAGCAACCATACGGTGACTCACCCTCCTCTAATGGTGTGCTATGTACAAGGTGAATGATGCAACCTTCCCTTGTGATACTCCACAGCGACAAGATGAGTGGTTCATCCTTCTCCTACTGAGACATCCTATCCATGTAGTCTAAGACTCATGGGAAGTTTCTCTCATCTAGTCAATGAGTAGGGAAATGAGGATAGGGCTTGTAGTAGTACCAATGGACACATAGTGTATCTATTTTACTCCCTATGCTAGGTTGACATTGATCTAGGATCAACTAGAACTAACTTCGGGTCAGTAAGAGTGGTATGAAGCACTCTCTTTTGGAATTGATTTCAGATCAGTAAGAGTGGTATGACACACTCTGTTCATTGGGACTGACTTCAGGTTAGTAAGAGTGGTATTGAACACTCTCTCTTATATGGGACTGACTTCCAGTTAGTAGGGGATGGTATGATACATTCTCGATCATTTATTCTTCTTCATAGTTCAGCAAAGAAGAGCAGAGCTGAGGAGTGCAGGGTAGTGCATTTGATGGTAGAGATAGTATCGACAAACAGATGGATTAGAAGATGGAGTTCTCCCTAGTTGAGAGGGAGTGTTAAAATTGGAAACCAATGCCAAACTCCATGTGGGTCATTTTAATTATGGCAGTTGTTATTTTTCATGGATTCCTCTCATCAAGAGGTGTAGGATTCATCTAATGATCATACGAGTCCAACATGTATTCATGGAGATATGAATTTATTTGTATTTCTTGACAATTTCTCAAGGTCGGCCAACAAGTAAAATAGTGTTGCACACCCCCAGCTAAACCTCAATGTGGCATATAAGCAGAGGAGACCTTGAGTCATTATCACAGTCATCTCATCCACACATCTCTTCTCTCTCCTTGTCTCTTGGGTATATGAAGGCGAAATAAGATTGTCTCTCACATGGGAAAAGAGGAAGCAGTTAGGGCAACATTGTAGGAGGATGCAAGAAGATACAAAAACCTTGTTTGGGTGACAAAGATCTACTTTGACCAGCATATAGGCTACATTTGCTGCGGTTTTGTGTGGGCAACCTCTCCTAGGCTAGCCGCATTACTGGACAACCTGCGTTGACTTGTTGGAGGACACATTTAGGACAACACTGACTGCTTAGGGCTAGTTGTAGTATGTTGTAGCATTCACTATTGCTTTCACCATCTTACATTGATTATTTTGGGCTACTATTACTGTTGTTGGAGACCGAGTTCTCCTAGGTTGTCTTGAGGACATTTGGGAGTTGATTGATCACCACTTCTATTGTTGTTCAATGGTTTCATTATTGTTGTTGCAAATCACAAATGTGTGATATTGTACTCTCTCCCTCCCTCTCTCTCTTCTGAATTATTGAAGAATATAGGGGAATTGATCAAAGAGTTTCCCCGCATTGGGGTTTGTCCCTGGCTAGCGCCACATCTTGTGTCTCTTGTCTTGGCTTATTTTTTGTTGTTTACATTTATGCCCTATCTACATTTTACTATCACGTTGATGTGATTGCATACTAGAAATTGATATTGGGCTATAAAAATAATTGAATTAGATTGCTCTTAAGCATAGAACATACCATAATTTAACAAATATTAACTGAAACAACAAAGAAAAAATCAGTTAATACCGAAATGAGCGAAAAAAAAAAATGATGAAAACTATATTGAAGCCATAGGAACATCTGTATACGACTACTATATTTTTCAAAAATTGACCATTCTATGTAATCTACACCAAACCCATATGCATTATAGTTACTGAACAATAGTGAAACGCTTTTGGCTCAGTCGAATCTATAACAGATAAACTCAATACATAATTGTGGTTTTGTAGATAGTAAACATAATAGGAAAGAAAAGTAATGATACATCACTAAATAATCTAAGCGATATTAATACAATTGAACACACTCTTAGGACATCCATATTTTTCAAAAATGAGTATTGATAAATCGCCAACAACTGTGACCAAAAGTAAAGTGGTAAATTTACTTAAATACAAATTCTAAAGCAATAATAATATAGATTATAGTTGTGCCATGGGTTATACCCCAAAAAAATAAAAAATAATAAACCCCTCTACCCTTGGGTTGTCCAATTCATGTAAAATTATTACAAATTGAGCTAGACAAAACCAACTGAAATTAAGTTTAGAAGTACATCACATAAACCCAATTCACATATGTTAACATTTGAAACTTTAATATAGATGCACAGTGTAAGAAATTAATAAGAAGAACTATTTCATTCTTGGAAGAAAAGAGCAACAGAGCAGTTAATCGACCTGGAAGATTGCGTGAAGGTAGAATTTATTCCCCATCCTAGGATGAAAACAGAAGGTCACCAGATTTGATTGCACCATGATGGAAACCAGAAAGTTTGTGCTTGTTAATATTACATTAAGGAAACAATTAAAGGAAATATTAATTAAGTGTAAGGGAGACAAAATATGTATAAAAGGGAAAATGTGTTTCCTTTACCTAGGACAAGGTTGGCCTCATTCGATTCAATAGCTTGTAGTGCTAGTTTAAAAATGAAAAGAAAATAAAACATGTTAAACATCAGCAAATTACATATTTTTTCAAAACCCCTGTAAAATAGAAAAAAAATAATAGAAAATTGTGACAGTTGATAAAATTTATCCACACCTTCCCCATTTTTCACATGGGTTGGAAGATACTTAATTCTTACTCCAAAACTGTAATTTTTTGGAAAACCTTCAAATAGAAGTAAGTTACAACTTTCTAAACCAATGAATTTGAAACCTGATGCAACATGATTTCTATAGAATAAAATAAATTACCTTGAGATACAATCATAGTGAGTGAAATATCAAAATTGCATGAGTGCATAAGGTACAAACATGACCTGCCTAAATAGTCTAACTTCCATGACAAAAATTTCATGTAATAAAAGTTAATGAAGGAAAAATAATAACCACGGTTGATGGGACACTTATTCCAAGCTAAATGTTGGGGAAAACCATCCTAGTGTGGGTGTTCATTGGTTTATTATGGTTAAGTAAATTAGAAAAGAAAATGACTAAGGATTTGGAAAGGCAAAATCACATTTTTGGCACATTCATTTATGAAAATAATAGAAATTAGGAGAAAAGGAAGGTGAAAGGTCACAGGTTGCATGTGAGGAGAAAATGAATAAAATAGAGGCCTAATTGATAAAAAAGGCTTTTGAGGACAATTTTATAACCTTTTGTTAGTTTAGTTTTGGAGCCCTCTCTCTCTCTCTCTCTCTCTCTCTCTCTCTCTCTCTCTCTCTGGACACTTAGAGTTTCCTTGTAGAACTTCAGCATTGGATCAGGAAAGACAAAGAAGACAAGAGGAAGGAAGGAGCAAGCAAGGAAGACGAGGATCAAGCAGCTACACCATTATTTTGATGAGGGTGAGGTGGTTTATCCTTGGGATGCGCTAGTTGGTTCTTTTGGTTTGAGTCCCACATTAATGCTTGGAATATCGCACGAGGGTGAATGACTAAAGAGAGATTTGGCTCAACCATTCTATGGTCGGGTGGAATGTCGTAGTCCCATCCCATGTTGGATTTTTCATTCATTAATAAAAGGTTCTATCCTTGATATGTTATGTATAGATGTATTGGTTTATATGTGGATTTTATGGATGATGTATCCTTCATATTTCTATTGCTATTATGCTAGTTATAAGAATGTATTATGATAGTGATGATGTATGGATTTCTTCATGTTTTTATTTGTAAATGAATGAAAAATGTATTTATGACCTAATAGATGATAATGATGCTAATTATATAATATAACAATTCTTCTTTGTTATTCTCAGATAAGTATGAAACCCCTATGCTTGAATTTGTTGTTTACACCTCTAGCTTACATATTTGTGACATGTTTGATGAAATTCTTGTCAGGGTTAGTAGGGATCCAATCAAGGGATTGTTCAATTAATTGCAATTGTATCATCATTCCATTTTTATCCTTTTGTTCGGAAGGTGTTATTTAGTTCTAAATAGTGACTTGGGCTCTGATCCTAAAAAAATGACTCAAATACTGGGGATGCTGACACAACATTGAGAAACATAGTCCCTAAACATTGGCATACCATGCTATGGGAGTGTCCATAGCCTTCTGGATGCATGCATGCCCATATCATGGGAGCGTTCAAGGGTTAATTGGTCAAAAAACTAAGTGGGACCTAGGGAGTGGTTACCTGAGAGGTGGGATGCTTCATGGGATTCCTGTTGTTGATGTGGAAGTTATGTATGGAGTGTTTCTATCTATTCCACTACCTTAAGGTGACCTAGGAGGTTGAATCAGGTCATTTTAGCCTCTCGTCACATGTTTACCCTAGATGTCCAGTTACTTGGGTAGATGTGGGAGGAGGTCGTTATATAGTTGTATCAAAGCATGGTTCAACCCTTAAACTGGATGTGTAGTGTGTGTTGATCATGCATTCATATCAATTGCACGTGTCTTAATCATCCTTGTGGTATATGTGCTTGTTGTATATGCATGGTGTCTGTCATCATTGTAGTGATGTCGTCATGTGAAAGAGGATGTTGTTGTTGTGAAGTTTGTCATCATGAGTGTATGATTGGTTAAATATTGTTATTCTTGTGTATTTTTAGTGTACATTGGTATGGTGTTGTTGTCATGCATGAGGTCATGGTATGTGTAGTAGATATGGTCATGCATTGATGACTGGACACTAACTAGAAAGATATTTATATGGTTATGTGATTATCTGTTATATGTATATATGTTGTCATTATTATGTTTGTACATTTATTATGTTGATTAGTTGATCTTGCAGATGAAACATCATCCCTGAATTTTGCTAATGTAGGTTGGTTTATTGTGATTTGGTTTATCTGACATAGTATGCATTGCAGGAAAGAGATCAAAATGGATAGCAAGATGGTAGACTACCAAGTTTGTCCTTATGAATCAGATGAGAAACGTGATGTTGAAAGCTCTTCTAACTTGGAAGACACATTAAGAAGCTTGAAGGAAGAAATAAGGAGTTGTAAGGCATACAATGACAAAATCATGTACGCACAAGATAAACAAGTACAGATTAATGCAATACTTCTTCAGAGATTGTCAGAATTTCAGCAACAAGGGCCACTTCATATTAGCCATGTTAAGGAGGACATAACTAATGAGGCATATGGTGGTAGGTCTCATGGTGGTCACAAGTTACGTAGAGATGAAACAGTTAGAGATGGAATATTGTTGGATACTCAGTATAGGAGAGTTGATGGATGCATGCATTATTCTAGTTTTGGTTCTAATAGGCATCATGAGCATCATCGTTATCATCATTACAAGAGGAGTGATAGGGGATACTTTCCATATGATTTTTAAAATGTAGAGGCACCTACTTTTGATAGAGAGCTGAAGAAACCAGAAGATGCAGATGCATAGATACTTACGATGAACAAGTTATTTTAGTTGCACAAGTACACAAAAAAAATTAAGGCCAGAATTGTTATCTTCACCCTGAAAGGTAAAGCAGTTATCTGGTGGGAAGATGTTAAGTGGGTCAGAGACACCATGACAAAGGACTTGAGTTGGCATGAGTTCAAGAGGCTTTTCAGGAAGAAGTACATGTCAGAAAGATACTACAATAATAAATCCAAAGACTTCTATGAGTTAAACATGGGATTAATGACAAATGACGAGTACACGACTAAGTTCCTAAAGCTATTGAGGTATGTACAATATCTTAAAGATGAGAAGGCTAAAGTTCAATGATTTTTCAATGGTTTTCCATTAGCATTTAGAGATCTGATTGAGTATGATGAGCCTCAGTCACTTGAGGAGGTTTTTGGAAAATTTAAGCATTACTATCAATACTGAAAGTGTAACAATGAATCTAAGTAAGGATGGAAAGAGGAGAATAAGGATAAAGGTAATGGTAAACGGAAGCTGAAAATAACAAGGCCTCAGAATGCAAAAGAGAAAGAAAATGTGGAACCACAAAAGAAGTTCAATGCAGCTAGACAGGGACATGGATCACAGAAGCAACATAGAGGTGATGGTACTCCACGGTTGGAGTGTTGGACATGTGGTAAGGAACAACTTAAGAGAGAATGTCAATAGAATTAGGGTGGCAAGCCTCAGATATATAGTGGACAGGAGGCATAGACTATTGGGGATGTTGGTTAGAGCATTCCTCGTATCTATGCAGAACTAGATAACAGACAAGAAAACCATCACACACCTATCATTGAGATGTGCATTAAGATTTTTGATCAAGTTGTTTCTATTTTTACTGACCCTCGATCTAATTATAGTTATGTTGATCGTAACCTGGTGGATAAGTGTGGTTTGAATAAAGAAATGCATTCAAAATCTTGGTTAGTGAAGTTGGCTACATGTACAAAGAATAGAGTTCATCACTGACTAAGAGCTACTACATTTGATTTGAATGGTATGCCTACCAATACAACAAAAAGGGTAGTTGGTGAGGGTCACAAAATCTCACCGTAAGCTCATTGGTGATGGTCAAAATCGCTTTTGTCACCAAAAAATGAACGTCATTGTTGAGCCCCAATTTTATTCATTTTTCTGAACATTTCTAAGGCCTTGCTTCCCCCTTTTGAACTCTTTTTCACCATTCATAACTCTCTTTTTTCCATATTATATGTGTTTTGACCAAAAGTGTGTTGTGAGTTTTATGGTATGCAAATAATTTTAAAAATTATCGTTTCACTTTATTCTTGAGTATTTTTGAAGCAGAATGTTATCTCATCGAATTATCTAAAATTTCAAGAGTGCATACCGAATCTTACGTAGAAAAACTATCTTCTGAAGCGGTTCCACGATTTCCTTTAGACATCCCGTGATTTCCTGGAGATATCCCATGGTTTCCTGTAGCATCATTGATTTCCTGTAGATATAGTAATTTCCTATAACCTCTTTGATTTCCTGCAGCAACCTTGATGGTTGAATATGTTTCGGTCAGCCTTGAGGAGAATGAAAACATGGGTTGTGTTAAGAAATTTTCTAACATGGACGTTGTCCTATTGGTTGCCTGAAAACTACCACTAGAACCACCGAGACCTTCAGACCTCTCATAGATGGCCATATTGGGAAATAACTCCATTAAATCAACGAGATCAATTTGATCTATGCTTTAATTCATGGATCAAACTCACCATGTTTAGTTTTATTGTCTTTTCCAGTTAGTATTAGCAAATAGTTGCAGTATGTTAGTTTTCCTAATTCAGGCAAGTTTATGCCTCTGCACTTGTATAAATAATTTTATGTTTCATTTTCAATGAAGGAGAGAGGATATACTAGACTTTTGTACTACTATATTATTCGTATAGATTAATATAAAATTCCATGTTCTGCTGATATTGTTGTGTAAACTCCTTTAGCAGTTAAAGGAGTTGTGAGTAAGGGAGGGCCCCCTTTACTCACAAATCTCATAGTTACACATTTTTTTCTCTTAATTATTTTCATGAATTGGCAGAATTATTACACGAATTTTGTTCCTCTTTTCGAATTTGTAGCAGCACATGCTTGATGGTTAAATTGTGAAGTTTATTTGATGAATATGTTTCGAGTTATTTGATTGAGCTTTAATTTACATTGTGAATTGTTGAATTGGTTTAATTTCTATTTGATTGACCCATTATCTTTTTCTCATCAACATCAACAATTTTAGGTGTTGTAGAGGGATGATTAAATCCATTCCATAGCCTTTGCTCCTAAGTGTTGATGAGGAAAAGAGATATTGAAGCTGTGTGTATGTGGTTTCTTTTAGAAGAACACTTAAAGTATTAGCCTGCATATATTTTGTGCAACATCTCATAAGTGTTATAGACATTTCTGGGCACTTCAACCCCAATAATAAATGTCCGTAAACTGAGGGCTTCTAAGTCCCTAAAAGTGTTGCTTCACTGCCTAAAGGAACAAGGTCAAATGATTACATCATCTCCCAGAAGTTCTCCACTAAAAACTGCTCATAAATGGTCAGAACTGGACCATAGTGAAAGCCTAGTGTAGAGGGTGCGATGCATATAACCTTCCCAGTGTATAAGGTATGATGCATACTGAATTTCTCCTCTGTAGGGTGCGATGGTCGGGAATGGACAAATGGCAGGGACAAAATGCGAGGTGGAAGATCATGGAATCTTCCAGAAGCTTCCCCTCTAACACTTGCCTCTCTATTTTCGACCAGGGATGGGTAAGAGATCATCATTCTCCAAGTGGAAGCAGGAACTATCAGAGAGAGGACACTAATCAAGATCCCAGAAGATGACTCACCTCCCTATAATCATCTATATATGGATTCCCTCATCCACAGAGATCCAGAGGCTGGAATTTTGTATCTTATAGAGAAGTGTTGTTGGTTTTCTGGTGTACATTCATAGTGTTGGGTGATCTAAGCTTTTCTTGAGGTGAAGAAGGGCTTTCTAGCTGGAGGATGATGTTGGGTCAGAACATATGGTTGTAACCCTCTTGCTACTTTTTATCTTAATAAAGCTATTCTAGTTTTCCTCCATATTCTTGTGTACTTGTTTATATATGCATTTGTATGGTTAACAAACATCTGGTCCTGTGTTATTTATGCATATAGATCTTTGTTCTTCGATAGTAGTATGTTGCTGTGATTCCACAGGTGCTCTTTGAAGTTGGGCGGATGAAGAAGAAGCAGCGAAGCTCTATCAGGAAGGGGAGGAAATCAAGCGCAAGACTAATGTTGGTCTCCTTGGTCCCCCTCTTGGCTATTTTCATAAAGGAAAACGAAAGTAGACTTTAATTGTTTGTTTCTAAGATAGCCACCCATCTTAGTGGGAATAGCAGCATCCGAGTGGACACTATTCCCAGTAACAAAATGGCGACTCCTCTAGGGAGCGACTAGATTGTTTGTTAGCCTATCTATCTTTGTTTCTTTTATAAACTTACAGACAGAGCCTTCGAAATTCATTTGTTATACAAATGCAAAGTAGATCAATGATGCTTCAGTCTATCTTCGGGTTTTGTTTATGAATTAAACAATCGATCTTCAAACAATCTAATTGCCCTAGGTGGTGGCTCTAGTAACCTCTTTAGATCATCCCTATGTTTTACATATACTGAACATTACTTACTCGGCCTAAATCCCTTAACTTTATTGCAAACTGTGAGTGGAAACTTGTTTAAATTCTCACACTGGTACCATTGCACCCTGCCTTCAAGGCTGTTTGTATGCATCGCACTCTCGAGTGCAGTAGGTGCACTGCATACTAGTTTCACTGTGTAACAGGTGCGATGGTCAGGGAAGGTTAACTTTACCTTCAAACTGTGGTTTTTTTCTCATTGTTTTCAGTCCTATTCAGGAGTTTTGTTGTTTGTAGTTAGTGTCTCTCTGTGAAAACCCCCTTATCTTGCATTGTTCCACCTCCTTAGTGCAAAGAACTGTAAGTGATTTTATGTATTGTGCGCCATTTTCAGTTCTCTTTTGCAAAAAAGTAGCATAGTCAAACTGTCGTTTTTGGATCGAAAGTGTCATAGCTATCGTTTTCAATTTTGGAAGACAATCCTATTGTTCTAGATAGTTGATTATACAGTTACTATTGCATATGATTTGAATTAATAGTTTTTAAAGTGTAGAAAATAAATTTTCATTTCGAAATCGCAAAGTGTCTCTCCTACCTTCACTTCATTTTGAAAATAAATTTGTTGAGACTGTCACTTTAAAAGTAATTTAGATTTGCACATAGCTTTCTTATCATCATTCATACATTAAGAAGGCTGAAAACAAATACATGCATGTGCATTTGCATTTTGACTGCTTGGTTTGATTTAGGACAGTGCATTTAGCGTGTGCTCTGTGCTCTTTTCAGAAAGATTCTTAACTTTCTTTCCTTAGTATCTAGGATTTTCATTGCCGAAAGAAGATTAAACATTTGTTTATCATCTTAGACTGCATTTTAGAAATTATATACACATCACGCGGTGAACCTGAAAGGCAAATTTTTAAGCAAGATCAACTTAAAATAAATTTAATGAATCTAACAACGCTTTGGAACCTAACGCACAATATCTAGAGGTATAGGCTAGAGACGTATTCCGGCATCGTAAAACCTGGTAACTGTTGTTTTCGGTGTTGGTTGGGTGATTCCTCCACTCTAAGACAGCAAGTGCCAGTACAGACTTGTGCTCCCAAACCATCGAGTATATATTGGAAGACCATAATAGGCTGCATCCTTTATTCTTAGGAAGCCATGTTTGCCACCCTATCAATCACAATGCACTAAACACAACATTCGGGAAGATTGACTGCCGTACCGTAAAAAGTATTCTGCAGTTTTGCAATTGGTTTGGTAATCCCCTCTGCCTAGATCTCCAGAGAAGTCCATTTTTTCTCCCTTTTCAGACTCCTTAAAGGAAACGATCCTCTGAGCACTTGTCACTTCAGGCTCAATAAAAATCGAAGGGCAACTAGAGTCATATTTTGTTTTTTCTCGACTCTTTAAAATTGAAAAAAACAAGTTGTGTCAAAGCATCCTAAAAATTCATTTTAATTCAAAAAACTTTTTCCCTTTTTATTTTGAGTTGATCAAGTAATCCACAATCGTGGAAGAAAGTCAATCAAAACCCCATCGTTCGTGGAGACTTACGAGTCAACCGTCGTTGACTCCAGAAGCAAAACCATTCCGGATGAAGCGGACTTGTTTAACTGGATCAAAGTCCCCTAGGTTGGTTGGAGAAAGCACTCCAACATCCTCAGAGACTCCGGTTACTCCGAACATTTCTGGTATCCCTGCCTCTACAGAAGAAATTCTGCAATAACAAAAGGACATTACAACTGATCCTAGTGTGATGGTTAACACTTCTATTCCTGAACCGACTCCGTCTATAGCCAATTCATAAGGTGTTACTAACCAACTTTCTGTTGCTGCAGAACTTACATCTTCTTCGGCACTAGAAATATTTTACAGACCTGATAGTCTGCCTCTTCCTCCTAGATTGATTGCCATAGAAGAGATTGTGGAGGATCCTCCATCTAGCACTCCAACGCAACCTGGAGCTAGGATCACCCTGTATCCTTCTTCATCAGAAGATATTCACCCACCATCGGAAGTTCCTGAAGAATCGCTAAGGAATCTTTTGGATAAGCTTAATATGTCTGAACAACCTTCAACATCAAGGACTATGTTACCTAACACAACAACAACAGAAGCTCCTTCTGCTATTCCGACAATGTTTTCCAGTGTGCCATCTGTCCCAACCAGCTTTCAATCGCTGGATGGAGTCCATCCAGGGACTATCTCGACAGTATGGACTGTTCCCGTTTGTTCGTCCAGAATTATATCTGGAATCTCTTACGTTGAGTCTCAACAAACTGATCTGTCACAAGGTTAATTTGGGAAAAATGGTCCCCAAAGGCAAATCATTCCTTTGAGTACTGGATTACCGTCGTATGGAGGGCCGTATACCCTTTCATTGCCTTCCTCGGAAGGACAACCATGCGTGAGTTCACAAAAAAATTTGGGTTACGCTAGAATCACAACTAGCGGTTGGGTGCCAATCCTGTCTCAACAACCAATAATTGTATGCTCAATACAACAAAGTTTAAGCGTGACAAACATCCCCACTCCGTTGGCTATTGTGGCAGTATCACAAGCACAAGCGTCACCAGTTGTATGCCAACCTCAAGTTTCGCAGGTTGTAATGCAACAAACTCTTGTACCCACAACACAACCATAATCACCAACTAGTGGAATGGAACAGGTTCAAACAGGGAACACCAACCCCCATCTTGGTCAAACAGTCAGTACTAGACAACAACCCATGACTTCACAACCATGGCTGGTGCAATACCAACAACCGCAATTCTAGCAGGCTTACCAAGGATATGAGAAACAAGTCTTTGTAAGTAATGGGTAGTCGTATCAACCATATCATAATGGTTATGCCCATCAACCTTACCAAAGTTACCAACATAAAATGCATTATGCTGGTATGCAAAGACCGACTGCTCAAACGATTCCATCTTATCCTGGGTATGCTCAACCAAGCTTGAACCAGCAGTTGTCTTTTGTGGCAACTTTAGAGTTATCAGATCTGAGTTGACTAATGAACGATCCAATTGCCTACGCCCTTTGGTGGCCGGCGATTCTGCATAAACTTCCATCGGATATTCCTAAATTTAATGGGAATCTAGGCGAAGACCCATCGAATCATGTGATGACCTTTCATCTATGTTGTTCATCAAACACTCTCAATGATGATTCGATTCAGCATCACCTCTTTTAGCGCATGTTAATTGGTCCGGCAGCAAAGTGGTATATCAAACTGCCTAGAGCTTCGTTTGATAACTTCAGTACCCTAGCCATAACCTTTTTAACCCATTTTCAGTTACCTATAAGGTACGAAATCGAAACTAAGCTACTTACCAATTTCAAACAAACGATAGCCACCCACATATCTGATCATATTCATGAGTAGCGACATCGTTGTAGAATGGTAAAAACATACGTTCCTGATCATCTACTAGCTGAATGGTTTACTAAGTCACTATTACCCGCTATTACAGAAGACGTGGCAAAGGGAGGAGTCATCACTGAACAACAAGTTATTGCTCGTGCACAATATTTATACTTGATGTATACTCAGTATGGCATGCTCTATGATAAAATCCCTGATGCTCCTAAACCAAAATTCTTTGTTCCTCCACCTCCTAAATCAAAAAAAGACTCTCATGCCGACGATGGTGTGATAGGTATGACAAGCACTAAAACCGCAAAGGCTACATCGAAAAAACCCCGCACGGTTTCGAATCAAAATGAAAATGATGAACTTCTAGCCTCGGAAGTAAATGTTGTGTCAACAGACAAAGGCAAAGAACCCAAGAAACCAGGAGGCAAGAAGAAAAAACAATGGAAGAAGAAAAACCAGGAGGACTCACCTCCTAAAAAATCTTCTACAGACCCTTCTGGGATTAGGAAACCAAAAACTCTGTGTCATATATGTGACGAGGATCATTGGACCAATGAGTGTCCATATAAAGATGAACTTAGAAAATTCTTCAAAAGTTCTAAAACCTCAGCTGTACTGACGGATCCGTTTCCAAACCTAGGAACAAATCTGGTTGCTAGCGAAAATGCTTCCCCGTCCCAAATGCTAATGTTGTCAGTTTCAAAGCAACTAAATGATGCTCTCATATCGACAAGGAGTAAAGATTACAGGAATCCACAGATGTTGAACAAGAAGGATAATGATCAACCTAGTAGCTCAACAACAACTTCAACCGAAGTTGTGCCACCCATCATTCCTGAATTAACAATAAAACCACCAAAGGGAGTAGTACAAAAATTGACGTTTAATCCTCGTGCCTGAGCAGCACAACACTATAATATAGTGGAGGATTCAGCCCAATCGCCATCAGCGATGTCGACTCTTGAGGTACTGCAAAATTTCTCCTCCCAAAAGTAGGCTTTATTATCGGCAATAGGTGGGATTGACCCAATGAATTCCAATCTTGTAGCTTTTAATCACAACAGATACGACCCTCAGTTACCAGCTCAACTAGCTTTCCTCATTCAAGTGAAATCCCTCAACAAAACTATTCATAGAACAATTATTGATGACGGGGCATCCACATGTATCATGTCGATGAGTTGTTGGAAAAATCTAGGGTCTCTGTCCTTGTCGCGATCATCGACGACATTGAAAGCATTTGATGGATGAACATACACCCCGTATGGGATACTATGTAACTTGCAAGTCGAACTAGGGGGAAAAGCAGTAGAAATCGATGTTGAAGTCATCGATAGAAACCTCGATTATAACATCCTACTGGGAAGACCCTGGATATACGCCATGGCAGCCATTATGTCGACCTACTTTAGGAAAATTGCATTTCCTTCCCAAGGAGGAATTACAATCATTGACCAACAAACTTTTCTCCCCAACAGTTCGCAAGTTACGGGAAGCATTCTGATGATCCATGGAAGCCCTAGCACGCTTCACAATATCGGAGTAGGCCTACTAAAAGACCCCACATTAATGGGAACCTTTACCCTGCCGCCTCCAACAAATTTGGCGGAAGTGGCTAATGTAGGAACCTGCAATATGATATCTTCCATTCAAAAGATGTCAGAAAACGATGTTAAAATGGATCATCCGCAAGTTTTGCCTCTAACCCCACTGGAAATATTATAGCAATCAATGTTTTTGACATGGGAGGCAAACCCGCATCAACAATCATCAAGCATTTGGATAGATAGGTCTAAAGAATATGGCACCCCTTCAGATCCTTGGTTGCAAGTACACTCTACAGACGAAGGAATCATTCAATTGATTATTATTGATGGGGCACCATGGGAAGATTACCACCATCATTCCCATCTTCTGAACTGGAAAGAAGATAATTCCGGCGACCTACACCATCCTTCAGTATTTGACTTTCTAACAAATACTGTAAATATGGTGGATTTCGAGAGAAACCTATCCAATATCAAATAGACAACTACCATAAATATCTCAACCAAAACAAATGTTGTAGAGAATATTCATGTTGGCAAATCTTGTTCTCCTTCAGAACTGGAAATATATAGAACTCTCTTTTGTGAGTCTAGAGATGTCTTTGCTTGTTCATATGATGAAATTCCAGGTATTGACTCGAGCATAGTTGAACATGAAATTAAGATGTATCCAGATGTCAAACTGGTACGACAGCAGCTAAGGCAGGTGCACCCCAAGAAAGTCATTGCCATCAAGGTGGAAGTTGAAAAACTCCTCCATGATGGTTTCATTTACCCCATTCCTCTAACCGATTAGGTATCGAATATTGTTCCTGTGATGAAAAAACAAGGAACGATTAGAGCGTGCGTTGATTACAGGGATGTAAATCAAGCTTGTCCAAAAGACAACTACCTTACACCCTTTATCGACCAGATAATTGATGAATGAGCTGGATGCAAAATATTTTCATTTCTGGATGGATTTTTCGAGTATAATCAAATAAATATCCGCCCACAGGACCAGTCGAAGACTGCATTTATTTGTCCATGGGGCACATTCACATATTGCATGCTACCCTTTGGTTTGAAGAACGCAGGGGAAACTTTTCAGAGAGCAATGAACTATGCTTTCCATGACATCAAAAACATCGTTCAACAATATCTCGACATTCTTCCAGCTCATTCACGAAAGCGGACCGATCATCCGCGCCATTTGAGAGCAATATTTCTACGTTGCCGACACTACAAGATATGACTCAATCCACACAAATGTGTGTTTTGTGTCAGTTCTGGTCATTTACTTGGCTTCGTGGTCTCAAAGGATGGGATTCGTCTCGACCCATGCAAGGTTCAGGAAATCATCGATTTGCCTCCACCTTCAAACTTGCTTCAGATTCTGAAACACCAAGGTTGAACTAGCTAAAGGTTATACTCGTCTAGTAAAAAAGGAAGTACCCTTCGTTTGGGACCAGGTCGCGCAAGCCTCCTTTGATACTTTAAAGAAATCTCTAATACAAGTGTCATTAGTGTATGCTCCTGGTTATCAAAAATACTTTAACCTGTATCCGGCTGCAACAGATATGACCATAGCAATGGTTTTAGTTCAAGAAGACAATGGAATTGAACATCCTATAGATTATTTAAGCTGAAACTTAAATGATACGCAAATTAAATACTCCTACGTTGAAAAGCTCGCCCTCGCAGCTGTTCAAGCGATACAGAGATTTCGACACTACGTCCTCTTCAGGAAAACTACCATTTTATCAGATTGCAACCCCATGACTTATATATTGTTGCGACAGTTTCTAGGGGGCAAATATTCAAAATGGATAGCAATTCTACAAGAGTTTGATTTGGAATTCAAAAAATTCAAATCAAAGAAAGCCCTGGTATTCGCGGAGTTACTATGTGATCTCCCATCGTTGTCCAATGATGCAACATCTGAAGAAGCGATCGTGGATGAAAATTTGTTTCTGATATCTTCAAGCAATCTGTGGTACAGAGATATAATCATTTATCTCCAGACACAAGCATATAGGTCTAATACCTCATGCTCCGAACAAAGACGTATTCGATACCAAGTAGAAGACTATGTGATCGTCGGTGATACTCTTTACCATCGTGGTATCGATACAGTTCTGCGGAGGTGCCTCACCCATGAGGAGGCCGAAAAAGTCCTGAATGAATTTCATTCAGACGCATGTGGGGGGCATCAATCTAGTTATGCTACGGAGCAAAAAAATTTACGAGTAGGATACTTATGGCCAACAATATTCAAAGATTACATAACCGCAGTCAGAAGTTGTCATGATTGCCAAATTTTCGATAGCAAAACCAGAAGACCACTCGCACCGCTGCAACCAGTGGTAGTTGTTCGGCCATTCACCAAATGGGGCATAGATTTCATGACATGTAACCCCAACTCGGCTGGGGGGCATGGATATATAATAGTCGCGGTAGATTATTTTACCAAATGGGCCGAGGCGATGCCTACATTAAACAACAACAATGAAATTATTGCCCTTTTCTTGTTTAATCACGTAGTCTCCAGATTCGGCGTTCCACAGGCCATAGTCACAGATCATGGATCGCATTTTCGGAATCACATGATGGTTGAGTTAGCTGCCAAATTAGGACTATCCCACGACAACTCTACTCCATACTATCTGCAAGCTAATGGACAAGTTGAGGCAATAAACAAAGTCCTAAAGTGCGTGCTGCAAAGGATGATCAGAGTCCACGAACGGGATTGGCACCTAATCCTATACTCGGCCTTGTGGGCATACTGGACATCGGTAAGAAATGCAACTTGGTTCACACCTTCTCATCTTGTGTACGGTCTGGAAGCAATCTTACCAGTTCAATGTGAAATCACGTCCCTCAAACTCGCGGTCGACCTTCTCCCTAGAACCTCAGAAGAAGAGGCTCATTTCCTGGAACTAATCCAATTGGCTGAAACCCGTTGTGATGCAGCTTCGGCTAACGAAGCTCATAAGAAACGAGTCAAAGCACAGTTCGACAAGAATGTCAAACCTTGCGTCTTCTCAGAAGGTGACCTGGTCTTACTTTACGACCAGGAATTCGATAAGTTGGGAGCAGGGAAATTTAAATCATTATGGATGGGTCCCTATATTTTTAAGTGAGTATTAGCAAAAGGAGCCTATGAGTTGATGGACTATGATGGGATTCCACTAGCGCAACCTCACAACGGGTTGTACCTCAAGCGTTACTATGGTTTATTTCACATAGTAATCCTTATGCTTTTGTTACATTTTTGTTTTCGCCAAGAGAATTTATTTTGGTTAGGTAATCCACTTTTTTCATTTGTTGCAGATGTCAAACCTATTGGAATCATTCGTTGGATATGCCGACGGAGCAAGTCGTAGTTCGTGGAACCTGTCTTCTGCGGCATGGGCCATTTTCAATCCTAGCAGCGAGTTAGTAAGTTTCAGAGGAGTATGTATTGGTTGGTCGACGAACAATATCGCTGAATACAACATGGTGATAGAACTCCTCTTTGATGCCACCACACATGGGATATGTCGACTGGTCATCAGGCTATACTCACAGCTCGTCCTTCTACAACTCACTGACATCTATTCCGTATGGGATCAAGCTATCTATCGCATGTTCCTAAGACTCAGAATTTTGGAAAGACAGTTCGATTTCATGCAATATCAACATATTTCCATAAGTTTAAACACATTACCAGACTCATTGGCAAATTATGTGTTAGATAGACATTTGCGACATTTATAAAAAGAAGCATCACATCAATATATGCAGCAGGATCATGTAACTTAACCAAAATAAAGCTCCAAAAATCAAAAATATATTTCATAATTGTTTATAGTCTGTACATAATGTTCTGTAACCAAGAAAAAATCGGTCAAATGACCCAAAACACAAAATGCTAGGGGGCATCCTAGTCTAATGATGTTGATGATAACAAGTCACCGCCTGTGCAATCATGCGTAAAAGCATAGTCTATCGACTCGGCACTCCAGTAGTATGTCGCTGCAACCGTAGAGGTAGCTCATCGGTCTTCACGTCTGGGATACCAAGGGCAAGACCCTCAATCTGGTCCTGTAGTGCTGAAAGAGTCTCGACCACATCAAGGTCGCGAAGGATGGCCCTCCCAACAGCCTCTCCAGGGTCTCTGCGGCATACTGCCGGTCGAACTGGTCCAACATCTGCATGAGCACATGAGTTTTGATTAGTCTTGATCAAAAAAACATAAGAACATTATAAAGAACAATGAACAGAGATATGGTCAGAAGAATTACCCATGGCACCCCATTGCTCGGCAACCAGCAGCACCAAATCCGGGTCACCTCAGAAATCCATACCGGCATATGGGAACCTGGCATAAACCATTTCCTGATGATCGAACCACTCGACGAAGGTCTCAGAAAAAGAAATCTGGGGCTGGCCAGCGTGCCGAGACATGAGGTCAACCCATCTCTGCATCCGTGGTTCAGACGGTGGTGGTAGGCCAAGTGAAATGTACTGCAGCTGCATCAGTGGGATTCTCTCCTAGGCGAAAGCAGTCAAAATAGAACCATAACCAAAGTTCTTAGATCTTACACTTTTCTCCTTGGTCAGTTCTTCTTTCATCACAGGGAGTACTCGATCACACCACTTGAACACCTTCGGTTCAAGGCATTCCAAAGCATACTGCATGTAAGACCTGTTAGCTATGTGAAGAGAAGAACTACCAGCCAGTCTAGCAAAAGTTAATAGAATGGTCTGCAAGTGCCAGTCAATGACATCTCGGATATTGATCTTACCATCCGTACTCAGCTGAGATCCCTCTCTGCAGTGCTGGTGAATGTACTCCCTCACGGACTCACCCCCATGGGCGAAGCCTGATAATGAGAGAGGGGCAACATTCCTCGATAAACCGGTGAGAAAATAAATGTCCACTACAGTTAAGGGGATCGATTTGCCCCTAATCGGGAACACATGGTTGATAGGATCCCAGACATTGAGGAAATATTGCAACAAACTGATTTTTTGCCTCATGCTAGAGATACGCAAAAACTTCAACAAGCCACAGTTTCGCAATGCAGCTACTGTGCTGGGATCATGTAAAGAAACAGTGTCCTCTTCTTCATGCTCAAGTTCTCGCCATGTAGCAACCATTTTTGCTTCGATGAATCTCTGAAAAACAAGCAAGAGAAGAGTCAGGATCTTCATTTGGTAAAAAAAGGGAAAAAATCCATGAGGAAACTGTGCAAAAACTTTCCTCCTTGCGCCCATCATACCCCAATAAGTGTACTGGGAGTGATGCATACTGACTAGTCAGTGAGAAGATTAGTATGCATCGCACCTTTTGATTAAGGAAGGGTGCGATGGTCCTAGGGCGAGTTCTTCAAACCCCAGAGGCTCGACAGAACAAGGAAACATGCTCAAAATCCAAAATGAAAGGCACGCAATTGAAGAGCACAAGTTTAGCTCCTACCTAGTCCAAGCGGTGTCGACAATCGTCCATAGAATCTCCCAGAATCCACTGGTGAAAATCAAGGGGGAAAAGCACCTCTAGAGCTCCAACAAACCAAATTCAAATGAAGTGGTAAAATGAGAAGTAGTACAATCTTTGAAAGAACAAAATTCTAATGGTGAATCAAAGACTCAATGACCATCATCGCGAGCAATGTTACCACAGGGTTCAAGCTCATTAAAAAATAAACCCCCCACGAGCAGTTTTAGTGCATAGTTCAAGCTCGTTAAAAAATAAATATAAGTCACAAGCAAATGTTTCCCCCAGCATTTAAGCTCATCAAAAAATGAACCGGTAAATAACCATTGTGAATGCCTTATCGCCAGCTTTTGAGTCTTGGTCATGTTCTCATCATCACCTCCACTCTATTTTTAGCCGATCATTCACCCCCATATGATTGTTTACCCCTTCGAGGAACATCTGCAAAGAGTGATTCTATTAGCCATCC